>VUQR01031092.1:0-21195 GCA_015108515.1 Hemichromis elongatus
TACACAACATGAGGTGAGGGGAGGAGAAAAAGCTCCACCCAGACTGAGCTCCTATGGGAGAACAGTTTGAGAACAGAAAAAAACACCTCAGCACAAAAAAAAGCACATAACTTTAGACACATGACACCATACAGCACATCACAAGCAGTATTGGGGTGGGTGAGGGGTGAGACGGTAGCCAGCTCGACACAGCATCCCGCCCTGCAGCCTTCAGGCAGCATGCTAGTTCGCGCACACGCACATCCAGCGCTGGGTAGACCGCCATCCGACCTGGCCTTGGAGATAAGCATACGAAGGCGTTGGGAACCAAGAGTCTAAACACAGTTTGTTATCAGGGGAGAAGTTGATTGTTATGCTTCAGCTCCAGCCTTGAGATCCCAGCTGGCGCCGATCGGGTAGCCGTATGGAATAATGGTGGTTTTTCATTTAGTGCGACCAACTACATGCCAAATTTTTACAGTTGATCTAATGTCCATCACTGGTCTCTCAACGTCCTGTAGCCACATATGTTTTTTATTCTGAGTGCAGCGAGGTAAATAGAGATGAGGAGAGGTGTGTACAGCTAGCAATAAGCCATGAAATAAAACCTAAATTGTCAACTAGTCCACAACACAGCACCTTCTTCCTGTATTTGCTTTTGTTGCTCCCGCCTCAGACACATCTGGCCAATAAGCAGACCAAACTTCTCAGGTGGTAATGTAGTATGTGATGCATTCAGGTTCAGTAGATTTTTCTTTGTGTGAAAAGAAACCAAACCACAGATAAAAGCTACAAGTTTACAAACTCATCGACTGATTCAAACCAGAGTGAATGAACCTTAGGTGTGAAAGCGCCACCTTAAGATCTGGGAAGTGTTGGCTCAGCTCTGGTTCTCAGACTCGTTGGCTCGGGATGTCCTGTTCTATCCTTGTCCCTGCCTTGGCTCTGTGTTGCTGGTCCCAGTTTAGTCTTTTACTTGTGCGTCTCTACTTGGGCCTTGTTGGTTTTGACTCAGGGATGTTTCCTCAGAATGTCTTTTGACCTAAGAGCCTTAACTTGGTTGTAAATGTTGGTTCTTGACCTTGTTGTTATTTTTAGCTTGGTACTCATTGCTATTTATTTAGAACATGAATGGAAATCCTTAAACAAAACTTAACTTCTGCTTGTACAAACAAATGTCTTTCACATCACATCACCACACATCTGGCTTTTTTGTGCGCTGCACACTATTCCTGTATATTAGATGTGAAGTAAATAACCAAACGTATGGTATTTGTTTGCAGTAATTTTGGTAGTTAAGTCATTTTTATCTATGTTCTCTACATCTGATTAAAAAAACGTGAAATCAAAGCGTGAGCGTAGCTTTCATTGGGCCGGTCTATTTCATGCAAACAACAGGTGGTCTCATTCGCTCGTTCCTATTTGTTTCACCAAGTGCTGATGTTGCGCAGATGTCTGCACAGCAGTAATTATGATAATGCTCTTAAATATGGAAATCATGACTTGTCAGCTTTTCATACGTCTCCATCAGCACTGATTTAATGCACCAGTGCTAACGTCTGGGTCTCAGGGAGAGAAAAAAAGAAGCTTTATTTCCCCACACAAAGTTTGAACTCTGTGACTGAAGTTTGGAAACGCGGCCTGCCGGACGCATCTGTGACTGACGTCACCGACGGCTCCTACGGTCGGAGTTCCTGGGGCCTTAAGGCTGTAATCTAATGAGGCTGTTTTGATGATTAGGATCAGCTTTGAAGATGCTGTGAATTTCGTGTTGTGTAGTTTATTATTCCCTGTGGTCTCTGTTTCCTTCTATTTTCACTTTTGTTGTACTTTCATTTAATTAACTTTGATTTTGTTTTAGTCTGAGAGGAAGTTAGTTTGGCAAAGCCACAGAAAGAAGACAGAAAGAGGAGTTCAGAAGTACAAAGATTCACAAACTCGTGATGACTAATTCAGTCTAAATTATCTAATTTTACATCACAGATTTGTTATTTTAGGCGCTGCAGCTCCTCTGAGTATGTTATTTAGATTATTATTAGAACTCAGAGGCAGAGAAGCTCTTTAGAAGTACATTTTATTCTGGTTACACTTCAGTGGTTTGCATTAAAACAGTGCTCTATAGAAGGAAAAAAAGCAAGATCAAAAGCATGTGGATGCTTTAATGTTGCTGCCAGATGTGATTTTTTTCTTTTCTCCAAGCATGAATCTAAAGCTGTGGTCAAAACTTCAGCGATATGGCTGCAGGAGTTTGTTAACATTGAAGAATATCAGTAAGCACTGATGTTCGGTGGTAACAGAAAATCCCACCTCATTTTGAAGGTGCTGGATGAGACCAGCCACCTACACCTAACTGGGAATAAGTGGAAGCACATGTTTGCCTGGGTCAGCACACCTGAATCAAATGATTAGTTCATTACCTGGAGAACTTCAAGACATGCTGAGGAGGTCATTTAGCCATTTAAATCAGCTGTGTTGGATCAAGGACACATCTAAAACCTGCAGGACACCGGCCCTCGAGGCCTGGAGTTGGACAACCCTGGTAAATATCCAAGCCAAGATTTCAGTTTCTTTTTGCTGGTCGACATTTAAAAATGCAAATAAATCATCAGTCCATTTGGTTAAGCACTCATCCAACCTGCTGTTGTAGCTAGAGTCTATCCTAATTGTCACTCAGTACATTCTGGACAGGTGACCAGTGCGTTACAGGACCTGCTAATTCAACCTGATAAAGTGACGCTCATGCTTCTGAGCTGCATTCCTGACAAAGCCATCCCTCCACACTCAACGTTAGCTTCATGGAACCAAAGCTTGCAGATATGGATTAATCAGTACATAAAAACTGGAAACCAAAAAGTGTAGAAATGAATGAGATCACAGCTGCTTATGAAAGTGCAGCAAATGCCCTTCCTTGATTACCTTCATAGGAAATAAGTATTGATTCTAGGATGGCCAAGTCTTTGTGAACATACAAAGCCAGTTATTGGGCATCACTTCGCAGCTGATAGTTGGTAGATAGCCCTGTAGTCTAATTGTCATATATTATAAATGGTGTAATGTACTCCCATTGGCAGTGCCTACAGTTGCTAATAGTTGAGATACGTTTTTATTTGGGACCATTTATTTTGCCTGTGATCCTGTTCCGCCTGTCATCTCTATAAGGAGCTAAATTTCATTGACATGTTATGGTCTCTGGATGAATGCTAATCTCTGCCTGTATAAAAGCTAATGATTTAACGCTGGATTAACAACCTTAGCATTGTGAAAGAACATTTCAAAGTTTTTGTTAGTAGGTTTTAGCAGTTTAAGAATCCAAGAAATTAATACATCAGAACTGAAACATCAGTAGTGACATACTGGGAAACTTCTTTTCATGGGCTTCGTCTTGAATTACGTACAAATCTATAAATGCTGTATCGCCGGTTTGTTCAGTTTGACTCTACGTCTTAAAACAATGACTGCGTCTCACTCAAAAGCCAATCAGTTACCCAGAACAACTGCATGCTTTGGCCCTATGATTTAGGTTCATGGGGCCAATGAAGTGCATCCCAGCCCTCGAGAGCAGTGCTGCTTTCAGGAAATGACTATAACCTTCAGTCTCGTTTATAATGTTTTAAAAGGACCGTGTCCAATCCATTGTCCTTACTTTAGAGTTTACTGGTGGGCTTTAACCTCAGGCAAAAGTTGAGTGTGTGTGTGTGTGTGTGCTCCCACTTGTGGGATCTTAGCCACTACATCATCACTGAAACCTATTTCATGGTCCAACATGCCAAAACCTTTGGGCCCAAAAACTCTGAGATATTTGCAAACCAGACTGGAGAGGAGGGGAAACTCGAGTCCAAGCAGAAGATATATTTCCCATGATGTAATGACAGAGACTTTTATGGCCCACAATCCAGCTAAAGAGCTGAGCACAGATGATGTGATAATCCCAACGACAAGTGACAGTCTGCAGTGACTGGTGTTGTTAAAACACGTCTCCCGCTGAGCGACGGTTTGTTTAGCGTTTCACCTTCCAAGCCTTTGTTAGTGTTTGAGGAACCATTTGGCAGAAGAAACCTTGGAGATAACTGGATGCGAGATGAGCACTGAGGTCATTATGTACATTACTCCTGCCAGATCTGTATGTAATGCACAAGGAGGCTCTTTTGAATAGGCAGAGCCTCTTTGATGATTATATCAATATGTATTTTGACTCTTGGGTTTGTTCTCCACAAAGGTCCTGGTTCCCGGAAATATTAACAACGCCTTCCTGGACAACCTAATCCCGGATACTCCCTACTCCGTCACTGTCACCGCTCTGTATGCCGACGGCGAGGGATCGCCGGTGAAGGACAATGGCAAAACACGTAAGCGCGAGAACCACCTCACATTCTGATGCCGAGTCGAATCAAATGTCTTTCTCGCAGTAGTTTACATCTGTCGCATGCAGTGATGCAAAACACAGTAAGTACAAGCAGATTTAAATTTCTGGTTGCTAACTGCGCTCATCTTAGCAAATATTGGCTCATATCATTAGTGATGATTGTAAAACTCTGACTTTAATGAACAAATGAGCCCAGAGAGTGCAACGCAATCAGCTTTGCATGGAAGTTTAATTATTTAATACCTTTTATACAAACCCACAAATTTAATTAAGGACAGAATGCGATAATTTTCAGATCTCATAAACCAATATCTTAACCATAATAGAAAATAGGAAACATGTTAGGTGCTTAAATCAAGATATTTTACTATTTCATAAAAATGTTTTAGCTCATTTTAATTTTTTATGGCAGCAACACATCTGAAAAATGTTGGGATGGAAAAACAAAAAGCTGGAAATGTAAATAAGTGGTACTAAGAAGAAACAGCTGCATGAACATTTTATAGCATATGATTGGTACAAAAGAGCAGCTTAGAGTAAAGGTGGACAAACTTTAATCTGAAAAACTTTAAATTTAGCTTTATTCCCATTTTAGCTTCTTTGTATTTACTTTTATTAGTCTCCTTCACTTTTTAGAGATTAAACATAAACCGTGACATTTAATATAATTTAGCATGCTTTAGACAAGTTTACAGAAGCCATGGGACTTTAAAGAGCTGCTCACAAAAGTCAATGAAGTGAATCAACGCTGTGAAGAAGAGAAGCCCAGAAGTCCTCCACCATGTTAATGGGTCCAGCTGGTGTGGAAGGGCCTGTTATGATCATAGAGGGCATGTCAGTGTATGGATACAGTGTAGCTGTAGTAGGATCGAAAGCATTATAGAAATCAAATAATCGTTGTTATTTATGAATTAGAAAATATTAATTTGTTATTGTGTTATACTGCTTGTGTGTGATTTGCTGCAGTGCCCCGTGCGGGTCCCAGGAACATGCGTGTGTTTGACGCCACCACCAGCACCCTGACCATCGGCTGGGATCACGCCGAAGGACCCGTGAGACAGTACAGGATCGCCTACGCGCCCATGACCGGAGACCCCATCACAGAGTTTGTAAGTGAAACTTCAGGCTCATTTTGGCCCAGGATAGCAAACAATCTCAGATAACATCGACATTTTACTGGGAACAGTGAAAAGTAGAGCAGCCGTCCCAGAGAAGGAGCCAGTCAGTCCACCTTTAAAATCAGGGATTTCTGATGGCCACATTCCATTATGGCCTGTTTGGGGGTAAATATAGGTTCCTTCGCACTGCGATTACTTGCCTGTGTTGTCTGAAGGAAGGCTGGTCTTCCCTTTGCAGAAACAAAACTTCACTCATTGAAGATGAATTTAAAAACCTCCCTCAGAGGCCGAGAGATTTGGTAAGGTCATTACGGAGGAAATGCGTCAGACCCGCAAACCTCAAGCGTATTTCATACTCTGTGTTTACCCAGTAAAGAGGGATTAATCTCAGGTGGTGGTGTGTTTAGTTTTGGATCAACTGCCCGTAAACCCTCGCCAATCACCCCTCGCTGTGACGTCCCCCTCGGACTATGCGGTGAAGTCACATGTCAGGATTCCCTCGCCTCATTCAGGATATAAATCACCAATTAGAGAGACTAATTACAGGCTCAGTTAAACAAACGGTATAATTTGAGGCATAATAGCGTTATTAATAGTTCTGAATAATAAGTTGGACCGATGGTGGAGAGCGGAGACGGCCCAGCTGTGCTCGTTAGTCTAACACCTGCTCTGAGTGAGTCAGCTAACTGCAGCAGAAGGACGCCGATGAAAGGAGTTCTCCAGACTGGGACTGACCCGAGAGCTCACCACTATTATTTATACAGATGCAAACTGATCAATTTAGCATCTGTAACTAATGTGGAAGGTTTGTGTTGGTACACAGTTTCTATAATCCCACCGAGAGGCAATTTTCTACCTCACGAGGCTGAAGAAATAATTCTTTTCTGTTTATCGGAGAATTAGGCTTCTAAAAAATTAAAGCCTAAAATTTTATATTGTGCAACGCCAACAGTGTTGATATTTTTCAGGCTCTTCTATTTATCTTACTGCACAAACCAAACGTTATCGCTCTAAAATTTGGAATAAAGGTGGCTTTAACCCAGACGAGTAATTAATTTTGATTACCGTTTCTCATTTAAACTAATATTTGGGTCCTTGATTCAAATTGCAGATGAATCCAAAATAGGGTTTCTATTATTTTATTTAAACAGAAAGCAGAATTCACCAATGAACATGGACTGTATATAAAAGATGGGCGTAGCTGCAGGAAGCGTGTATTCTTAATATTGACCAGCAGGGGCTGATTCCTCTTTTTGCAAAAAGAAGTCCATCCTGGTAAAAGGACTCTGACTTTCTGATGGGACTATGGCCTTAATCAGAAATGCACTTCAGTAACCTGGTTAATATATCGAAAAACTATAAAAATAAGAAGTAAAATAATCGAGAATTGAAACTTCATTGCAAGGTAGATCTGTGGTTTGAGTCATCTTCACGTCACAATTTATAGTCTGGATACAGCTTGTGACACCCTTTGTCGTCAGATGTTTGATTTAGAAAAGAGGAAAACTCCCCAAAAACTGGATAACAGAGAGAAAAACCGCCGGAATCTCCAGATAAGCTTGCGAAAATCATAGATGCACAGACGGTGTGTGGAAGAAACTCTGTGAAAAACACGTGTGGCAGCGTTTCCTGTGACTGGGAGCACTGGGTCAGCCATGCCCACCAATTACACATACCATGTTCAGCAGATGTGCAGACAGCAAAGCGACTCGGGACTCTCATGATGTAAATTTTTGCTGACTGATTTATGATTTTTCTTCTTCTGACTCTGTGCCATTTGTATCTTCAGACTGTGGTTCCAGGGAACAGAAACAATGCCATGCTTCAGAATCTGCTCCCAGACACCCCGTACAACATCACTGTGGAGGCCATCTACGCCGAGGGGCCCGGAGGATCCCTCAACGGGAACGGACGTACAAGTAATCAAAACCTCTGAGTTTTCTAGCAAAGGCCGATTTTGGTTGTCTTGTGATGTTACACAATCCCCTGCAGCTGTCACAGAGTTTCTGCACATTTGACCTCATATTATGGGCCAATTGTAGTAAACAACAGGCTTCTCTCAAACTCCTAGAAGCAAGTCTTACCTCTCAGCAGCCATCTGTCAAGTGCTGTTATTTTAAAGCTTCCAACTAAATTAACAAAGAGAGATCCATGATTTTAACTGCAATAATCAGTGATGTAAAAACTCCGTGTCAACAGTCAAGTGTGATTTAAACAGAAAGCGTGATATTTGTTTAGTTTACCCCAAAATAACTAATATTTTCCTGCAGGTTATTCTGTACCTCTGCTACACTGTTTCACTAACAGAGCAGCTGTTTCTACCTGCATCACTACTACAGTAACAAGTATACCTGCTGCCTGTCTACTGTGGTCAAACAAACGAGAATTTGTGTGTATGGACACACACCAGCTGGCTTCTTCAGCAAGGCTAAAACTCAAATCTACACTCCTCAATTACATAGGATGAATTTTGTAACCTGACTTAAGGCCGCTCATTCCTGACAGCCAGAAAGGAAGAGGCTGATTTTTTATATCACTGACGGGGTTTAACAGAGAAAATGCCTGTTTTTTTTAATAATGCTCTGTGGTTTTAAACAGCCTACAGGTATCAAGTTAATGAAAGGCTAGGGGGTTGTTCTAGCTTTTAAAAGCAGCGAGAAGACGGCGTGATAGCTTCCAAACTCTGAGCTCACTGAAAAGTTTGCCACAGTAGGTGTAAAACGCTCCCTGGTGTGTGGACGGCTGATATTTATGGTTCAGTTAAAGGAAAGACGAACAGCCAAAATAAAGTTCTGTGTCATTCAAATGCAAGCTACAAATGTGCGAAATTAGAAGCTCATTAGTGCTTCTGTTTCTGTTTTGTTGCGTATGAAGCTGCTGTGGATTTAGTTAAAAGAGACAGAAATTCTCCTGCAGCTCTCCCGTCTCCATCCAAATGATAAAACCTCCTTTACGGCACCATCATTTACTAAATTAGCTTTAAGTTTTATTAAATATGATTTGAAACTCGTGATTCAAGGCTCATCACAAAAGTCAGAGAGTTTAAACTGGCTGAGCAACTTTTGGAGCCAAGTGGTCGCTAGAGGAACTGCAGTTCTTTTGGTACCCACACATTAGTATCATGTTTTAGCCCATGTCTAAAACTCGATGCCTCCTCTGTGTCACAGTCGGCATGTTGAGTCCCAGAAACCTTCGGATCTCGGACGAGTGGTACACGCGCTTCAGGGTGGCCTGGGACCCTGTGACTGCACCCATCCAGGGATACCGGCTCATCTACACCCCTGCAGGTGAGCGGTAACAAAACCATGGCGGTTAATCAAACGTGTTTCTCTGCACACACATTGAGAAGAACGTCTTGGTTCCTGATTTTTACCACTCATCCATTTCTCCTGCACTTCTTTATTCCCCGCTCTGTGTTTCCAGGCATGAACCAGCCTGTCGACTTTTTTGTTGGAGACGTGTCCTCTTACACTCTGACCAACCTGCAGCCTGGAACTACCTACGACGTGAAAGTGCTGGCTCAGTACACCAGCGGCGTGAGCGCGCCGCTCATCGGCCAGGGAACGACACGTACGTACAGGACCCGTACTCAAACGCACAAACTGCTGATTTATTTCAAATGTCGCTCATAATCGTTTCTCAGAGAAGAAAGGGCCCCATGAAGTGAAATAATAATATTATTAAGAATAACAACTTTACTTATAAAGCACTTTCAAACAAAGTGCTGAAAAGTTATTTGAAGATAAAAAAGATAAATAAACTAAACTAAAAGCAATACAGAACAAACAGTTTAAGAACTAAAAGAACCAGTAAAAACTTTTGGCATAGAAATAAGACACATAGGATCGAGGGAACAACTGGGTCTTAGACTTAGCTTTGACATGACTGCCTAATATCTTGAGGCTTGTTCCACAAAAATGGGTCATGAAAAGAAAAAGCACGATCCCCAGTAGTTATTTTTTCTGGCTTTAGGGACTTTTAGAAGGCCAGTATCCTGAGATTGGAAGGTGCAAAAGGTCAGAGAAATATGGAGGCGCCAAACCATTTACCGCCTTGTAGGTGAGCAACAGGACCTTAAAATCTGCTGGAACCTGACAATCAACCAGTAAAAAGATTTCAGTACTGGGGTAATGTGCTCAGATTTCCCAGTTTTGGTTAAAATGCAAGCAGCTGCATTTTGCACCATCTGTAAATCTCTAAAACCTTTTTTTTTTCGGTAACCTAGAAAGAAGAGGGTTAACAATAATCAATGCACAAAGCCACAAATGCATGGACAAGAACCTCTGCAGGATCCAGTGACAAAACCTGTCTGATTTTACCTTCCTTAGGTCAGCGGTCCCCATTCTTTTTTGCACCACAGACCAGTTTAATGTCAGACAATATTTTCAAGGACCGGCCTTTTAAGATGTCGTGGATAAATAAAATGAGACGACCAAGACAAAAACTGTGGTATTTAGTAAATATAATAATAAAGGTGAATTCACTGTGTAATTGTGTAACTTTATTTGCAGCGTCCTCCTGAAAATGCGCCAACAACATTGAGAGTAACATCCTCCTCTCTGCCCCTTAATGGTCTTTGGTCGCTATGGTTACACGTAAATATTTCTTTCAAAATAAGACACACAACTACAAAGACCCAGGGAAACCTAGTTAACAACAAAAATCCTAAAAAAACTATACATTTCACACACGAGCCTCAACTCTCGTGGCGCAGTACCGCTCCGTGGCCCGGGGGTTGGGGACCGCTGCCTTAGGTGATAAAAGGCAGTCCTTGTTGTCTCTTTTACATCAGACTGTTTCAAACCACATCTCAAGTCTTGTCACTGCAGTTTATGACATAGTCATTAATCTTCAAGGTGAAATTTTGGGACAAGTACCGAAATTTTTGTGGTCCAATGACCATCAACCCTGTCTTATCAGTATGAAGTCACAGATAACCAGCCCCTGATCGCAGATAGACAAGCTTCTAATATAAACAAGTCAGCGAATGGTTGGTGGGCTGCTTACAAACAACTATTTCAAAGACCTTAGACACAAAAGATAGATGTGAGATGGGTCTATAGTTTGCAACCATGTCAACATCCACTCTAGGCTTTTTCAAGGTCGGTACTACCACAGCTGGTTTAAAACAGACCGGGAAAACTCCGGATGGCAATGAAGTATTTAATAGAAACAAAATATAAGGTCCTAAAACTGACAACAGTTCCTTTACTTTCTGTAAGTTGCGGCACCGTGTTGAAGAAAAGTTTTAAGTTATGCTTATGAATCATAACGAGATTTAAAAATAATTTGGTCAAGTACCATCTAAGTTTCTCTCTACCTAAAGCGACTCACCTGGATTGCTCAGGCAGTCCAGCCAACATGTTATCAGCTGGACTCCGTGTTTTTTTTTTAGCTAAACGGTTCCTGTCTTATAGAGAATCTCTATTTTTCATCAGTTATTAAAAGATTAAAAGATTAAAGATTAAAACATGAATCGTCCGACATATGAACAGCCTAAACCTCCCGTGTGCTTAAACTCTGACTTTTTTTTTCAGTCTACCTGAATGTAACCAACATCGAGACCTACAACGTCGGCCACGACAAGTTCTGCATCAAGTGGACGCCTCACAGAGCAGCCACGTCGTACCGCATTAAACTCAACCCAGCCGACCGTACGTCTCCTCTCGTCACTTTTTAAATATCCTAATCTGCTTTTCTCTACAGTCAGTTTTGTGCTTCTCAGACTTTCGCGCACCCTTGGTTTCTAATTTGTTATCGATGAACGTCACAGAACATTTTCTGGCAGCTTGTTGGGTGTTTGAAGTGGGACTGTGGCAGCGCTGAATGACTCATGTTTGATACTCAAGTGTCTTATTTCACAGAGATGAAAGACATTTCTGCAGACGTCTTAAATTGAGCACACACAGTGTTGTCACTTATTTGTGTGACATAATAATAGCACTTATAGACTTACATAGAAATGCTCTAAATGGTCTAAAACCACATGGTTGTGTAACGTCCTGGGATAGATCACAGGAGAGAACCTAGAGGTTTCTGATATCTCATTTCTCTGCAGATTCATTAATCTCATGGTGTGGTCCTATCTGCCAGTGATCCTGATTCAGGGTGACATATTTAAATTGATGCATGTGGTAAAGTGTGCAACAGGACTCCCGTCAGATGTCTGAAAACATATCTGCAGATGAGATCATTTCTGCAGAGGCTGCAGAGAATGTGTTGACTCAAACGTTTTCTTGTAGTTTCCTCCCTGAGGCTGTTTAAGTTCAAGCCGCCTATTTTTGATTGTTAATCAAAAAAGATGCACGTTTAGGGTGAGACTGAAGGCGCCTGACAACCAAGCTTTAACTCCACATCTGTTTGCAAAGATTACATCCTTTTCAATGACTTTGGAGTCTGCGAGGTCCATCTGGTTCATGCTCGCACGTAGAGATAGCGGATCCTTGTTTAAATATCTATATGGAAGTCATTAGCCATTTGGGCCACTGTGACGTGCTGCCAGAACAAACACGGGCCCGTTAGTGTGAGGCAGCTGGTGGTTAACCGCTACCAGAGGAGCCGTCCCAGCGAGACGCAGCAGACGCTCGAGTCAACAAATCAGTCGACTGTTTGTTCTCAAGTGGAAATGCAAACAGTGGTCAGAGCCAGCGGTGAGATGAGTGAGTGGAAAAACGGTGAGCGTAGGTCTTCTGCCTCCATGTTTTAACATCCGCGGTGAGAAGAGGAACATGTGGTTCAGACACTCGGCCATATGATATCCTGCTGAAAAGTCTGAGGGCTTTTTTTTTGCCAGCACTCTCTCAGCTCAGACCCGAGTGCATCTTCGCTCCTGATGAATGAGGGCCACTGTTCTGGAGTCGATCTCGCTGAGAGGTGTGCGTGTGTTCCCAAAATAATGTACGTGATCGATCACAACTTGTTGATGTTACTGAGCTCATTCTGAAGATATCTGCAACGGCGGAGCTGCGGAGAGCGTTGGATTCGACGTACTTTAAGTGCATTCAGGACAGCGAAACGTCCGTGTGATAAACACCCTTTGTTTGTTTGCTCTCGCTAAAGCGCTCAGAGTAAATAGGAAATCTTATCATCAATTTATCAGCAGCCGAGACAAGCAGAGAGATAAATATTTCACTGGAAGGGTCAGGGTGCTGTGTGCGCAGAGTAATCTTTATTGTATTGTTGTGAAATTCAGTATAAGCAGAGGTCCGCCATCCACTAAACTACAGCCCTCAGTCCTGAAGTCTTGTTGGTCGGTGACTGTGAGGTCATAAATCCTGCAGGGACTTTCAGGTAGTTTAACATGGACTCAAAGAAACTTTTCCTCTTTTGGAAACTTTCTGCAGTCCTTTGAGGCTCGCCGTTCGTGTGCATGAGCGGAGAATACGCCCACCCACCTTCTTAAGCTCCCAGCTGGAGCCCATCCCAACTGTCAGTAAGCAAGAGGTGCAATATTGGAAGTGGTAGAGTCCTCGGAGCTGCCCAACATGTATACTAACATGTACAGGGACATAAATTTGTAAGTGTTAGTGAAGGGATTGGCCCAAACTGATTTTAATAAGGAATAGATTTCAAATGCAAACACAGATGGTTTGAAATGGAATAAACCTCCTTTGTCTCTCGTGAAGCTGAAACGGACACCGAAGGTGCCAGCGTCACAAGCCAGCAGGCTTTGGTGTTATTTTAAAAGCCAGAAACATAAGCACCTGGGGAGGTTAACTTTGACTCATTAGTAATAGTTATTAATGCTGTCATACCCAGGAGATGTATGAAGTGAGTGAAAATCTTAGTTTTCATCACAGGAAAATTTCGAGATGATTCTGAGCTCCAAACTGTGTAAAAGTCACTGGTGTGTTTTACAAGGGTGTGAAGATTTAGCCACCTCGAACAGACTCAGTGTTTCCGTCTGAGCCCTCAGCACCTGGAAATGAACTCTAAATGAGCCGATCAGGAGGTCGAACCTTATTAAACCTCACAGAAGCTTCTGAGCATGTTCAGAAAAGTTGACCAGCTTTTTCAATTTAAGACCACTCCAGTTTACTGTGATGTGTTGACATGTGTTTTTGATTCCTCTCTAGCGTCCAGTAAAGGACAGCATGAAATCACCATTCCCGCTGGCCTGCCTCAGTACTGCTTTGACGGACTCTCCCCTGATTCTCTGTACACCGCCACCGTCTTTGTTCAGACGCCAAATCTGGAAGGCCCAGGAGTCAGCACCAAAGAGAGGACCCGTAAGTACTGAGAAAGCTGTGCAGTGAGGAGAAAAAGTCGAGAGAATCGAGAGAACTCTGCCGTTACTAAACGCACCAAAACTAGAGCGGTCTGGTTCACCGCTGTGAAAACGTGAAGTGCACTATTTTAATCACAGAATCAAACCAGTGGCAGGAGCACAAGCGTCTACAGAGAAGTCCATCCTCGCTTTCTCAAGGAAATCGATTTGAATTACTACTACAGTTTCTTAGCTCTGTGGCGGAGCATGAATTGGTTCTTTTGGCTCAGAGAGGAAAGACTATCAACATCTCGATCTGCAGGGAGGCTCACTTCCTGCAGGTCGAGATGCTGATGTCAGAGCCGCCCAGCCGCCACAGCAGAAGGCTGTCCACTAGTAAAGGAAACATGAGTTTGGAAGGGTGAGGGTCAGCGGGTTAGCAACAACTGAACTTTGCGGGTTGGTTGTTCAGATCTCTGGGTTAAACACTGCAGAATCCAAAATTAGAGAGACAACCAGAAAACGCGGCTCTAGTTTGGATTTAATATTTATTTAAAGATTTTATGTAACTAGGATGATTATTACACACACGCACACACACATTCTTGTTTTGATATCTTGGTGAGTGCATTTAATTAACGTAATGCTTTCCCTAGCCCCTTACCTTAACCCTAACCCTGAAAAATAAACGCCTAATCCTGACCCTTAACCTAACCATAGCCCAATTGTAACCATGTCACTAAAACCCCGTTTTGAGTCTCAAAAATGCTTTCAAACTTGTGGGGACCGGGATTTTGGTCCCCACAAATATATAAATACATGCTTACACACACACACACGCACACAAAGAAGTGAAAACCAGTATATAATATAATGAGTATAATTTAAAATCAAAACGTATAACCTTCAGGATAGCGTGGTCTCGGGCCAGACAACAGGCGTAGTAATAATGAGACAGAACATCCATCACTTACTGCAACCACATCCTGAACATTTGGGCCGATTTGCAGCCGAATCCGAGCAGTGCAACAAACTATAGAATAACTTCCTGCTCTTTAATAACTTGGTTAAGATGAGCACAGAGCAGCATTGTCTGGCAATATAATTTCACCAGTTATTTAAATACTCAAAAAAAAAAAATACTTTGTGGTGTAAACATCCTGTGAGTGGCATTTGTCCGCTTCAGCTTTTCTGTCAGTGCACATTTTTGTCTCAAGTTTGTCATTTTGAGGTTTTAATGTATTTATAAAAATGCAACAAAAACATTTAAAGAGTAAAAGCACTGAAAGTAAAAACTTCTGTAAAGCCCTGCATGCAGCGCCATGTGTGGCAGCTGTTACATGATTGGCTGGATTAATCTCGGATTAATCCTTCACATAACACATACGTACAAACCAGCAGCATCTGCATCCCTGATGGAAAAACAGACATAGAAACACGTCCCGAGCGGATCGGCCCACGTTTCCACAGAGAACACAATCGTAGTAACAGCTGCGGGCTCTGACACGCCCGCTCAAAGCGCAATTGTGGTGTCTGAGACATAAAGCACGATTCCAACTGCGAGTTGCATCATCTTGCGGCGCGGCTCCAAAACAATGATTTCATCACGCGCCGTGTTTATGCCGATTCTGTATTTATTACAAATATATTGATGACTGTTTTTTTTTTTGTCTCTCACAGTGGAGAAGCCAACTCCAGTCCCGACACTCCCGCCAACTCCAACACCTCCACCCACCATCCCCCCTGGATGGGCAGGTAAGCCAAAAATGGCGTCCCTAATCCAGCTGAAGGCGAGCTGAATCTGAAATGCATTCTTGTGTTTTGGTTGGTGAGAGGGATTTTTTTTCGTCTGTTACCCAAAGACAGTGTTTGGAGAAGAATTTGATGCATTAGGATCAAAAAACAAGTAGAAAGCTTAGAGAAGCCATATGATTATAACCTATTTTACACCCTTCAAATTCAAGCAGTGCAGAAATTCAGCTCAGCCACATGAAGCCGCCAACATGATCTCATCCGGCTCAGGTGGAGGAGAGAGGAAAAACACTCTATGACCAAAAATATACAGACAGACACATTTGTTTTCAGTCTTTGTGCAGTAAATGGGCACCTATATTTGAATGTAACATCCATAATATTCTCCCCATGATATTTATGCTCTTCTTTAATTTCATTCTGACTCGCATGAAGCAGCTGTTGCTGTCTCAAAAGTGCCCCCCCCCCTTTTATGAGGCCGATAGCTTATTTAAAGGTTCAATTTTCACATAGTTGCTATGATTTGTTCCTCTTTGTTAAATGTTTGTGAGCCATCGGTTAAACTTCTTTAATGCTGATTCTCACTGGTGAGAATCTTTATAAAAACTCACACTGCATGCAGACATCAAAGAGGTGGAAATTTTACAGGTTGTGTTTGTTCTGCTTCACTATCAGGATTTTTGTAGTCTGCCTCAAGTGGCCATTAGTGGAACTGCAGTTTCAGCACACCCTTTTAGCCCCTTGTTTTTGAGTCTCCTCTCAGCTGGGCATGCTCAGAAGAAGCAGCTTCTTTTCAGTGACTGTCTTAGCATACACCAGCAGCTGTTAACTGTTGATTTACATGTGAAACGTTGCGGTGCCACCATTAAAAACATGCTGCTGCCCGTTTTCCTCAAGTCTCACTGCTTCTGCTGACTCGGCCGTTTCACCAGGCCTGCCTGCTGCTTTGCCCTCTCAGATGTTTGAAGACTAAAGGTGCATTTTGGAATCTGTCTACAGAGTCATATGTTTTTTTTCCCCTACCAATATGAACAATATGAAAAATACAAGCAATAATGAAATTTGACAGCAAAGTTACAAAATGAGAGTTCAGCTTGGGTTAATAAGGCTTCCATCTGTCGGCTTCTCACTGGGCCAATTCTGCGTGAATCATCTGCCAATATTTCCCCAAGAAACTCTCCCAGGACTGAACGGATCAAGTCCTTTCATTCAAGCTCGGCCGTGTTTGGAAAATCCTCGATGGTGACTTTGCGAACGCCGAGTCCTCCTGGATCCATCTCGGGCCAGCGGTGAATTAATGGCCGCCACATGTGAGCCCCGCGGGGGAGCACGCCCGTTAAGAACCAACAGCTCAGGTGTTGAAAAAGAAAGCGAGTGCGGTCCAGAGAATTTGTTTGTGTCATTTGGTGCTGTGTGAAAGTTGTTTATAGAGCTCAGAGCAGGAGGAGAAGATAAAGAGGGGCGCATCACATGAGGCCAAGCTTATTTAAAGCTTTTCGCCCAATTCGTTTTCATGTGAGAGGAACGCGTTTGGGAGAGCTCGGTCCTTCTGCAGACCAAATGTTCCCGGTTTTATTTTGCCAGTTTGTTTTTTTTTTTATCAGTGGAACCCATAATTATCGCACACGGCTCCATCACGTCATTTATCTTAGGCCTTTTGTTTTGTTGCACACTGTCAGCTGACTTTTTTTATGCGCTCCAGCTTGCTAATTATGCCATGTTGTGATGCAACAGCTGGCCTGTGGACTCACTGACTCTTTTTTTTTTTGTTTGCTTCAGTCTGCAAAGGTGCCAAAGCAGATGTGGTGTTCCTCATCGACGGCTCGTGGAGTATCGGCGAGGAGAGCTTCACCAAGGTGGTGCACTTTGTCTCCGACATGATCGGCGCTTTTGATGTCATCGGACCATCAGGGATGCAGGTTTGTGCTGAAAACACTGAGAGTTATTCCCTCTGACGGGGAGGAGCAATGCACTCGGTGCAGTTCTGTCTTATTTATACAACAGTTACCTCAGAGATTTATATTGAGAGTCCCTGCAATAAAAAGTGCAAAATCTCTGTGAAGTCAGATGAGCCATGCGAGTCCATCGCAGGCTATAACATGCTCTATGTACTGCACCTCCACTCAGTTGGCTCCCTCACATCAACCACACAGATCATTTCCAGTAGTCAGCCACCTATTCTTGGAGGTTGAGGGGTGGAAAGGCAGAAAAGGCGGAAAACAGAAAGACGAGGAGCGAAAAAGAAACCCTCAGTGTGTCACAGGAAGCCACCCCAGCAGTCTGAGCCTATAGCAGCATGACTAAGGGAGGATTCAGGGTCACATGATCCATCCCTAACTATATGCTTTAAAAACAGGAAGGTTTCAAGCCTAATCGTAACAGTAGAGAAGTTGTCTGTGTCCCAAATCCAAACTGGGAGCTGGTTCCATAGAAGAGGGGCCTGAAAACTGAAGGCTCTGCCTCCCATTCTACTTTTACATACTCCAGAGAACGACCCAATGAAATGCAGTTGGCATCTAACTAGCAGTGCTTGAAGGTATATTAGGTACATATGTAAATGGTAAATGGCCTGTATTTATATAGCGCTTCACTAGTCCCTAAGGACCCCAAAGCGCTTTACATTTCAGTCATCCACCCATTCACACACTGGTGATGGTTAGCTACAGTGTAGCCACAGCTGCCCTGGGGCGCACTGACAGAGGAGAGGCTGCCGGACACTGGGGGGCGCCATCGGTCCCTCTGACCACCACCAGTAGGCAACGGGTGAAGTGTCTTGACCAAGGACACAACGACCGAGACCGTCGGAGCCGGGGCTCGAACCGGCAACCTTCCGATTACAACTGCCAACTCATCTCATCTGCATCGAGTAGCAGCTTTATTACTGAAAAAGCAAGTACTTGATCCCAGACCCCAATAAAAATGGCCTAAACTGAGCCGGGGATGCTATGCAGTGAATGAGAGGCTCTTTGTGGATTTTAAGATTCATTCTGAAATCTTTTTCTTTTCCTCTCCGGTGAATGCGTTACACTTCCGTACCCCAACATCATCCTGTGGTGGTTTTGTTTTTATTTTCACAATGGAAACCTCATGATAAAAGAACTTCACCTCAACAGGAGGCCAGGGGGCTTATAAAACATCCGCCCTAATACGAGAATTCAATCAAGTTTAATCAGTAACAGCCGACATCAAGACAAAACAAGTAGAAGGAGGAGGTAGATGCAAATGAAATAAAGGCTAAAAAAGCTTTCTTGGCGATGCCGAATATTTTCCGAGTGAATTTTGCAGACATTTAAAGACACGGTGATTATTTACAAACCGGTTGCAGAGAGAGGGAGCTCTGGATTTAAAGGTACATTCATGTTGACAAGTGTGATAGCGTCCTATAAAAATGTGATTAAAAGCCTGACGCTGTCCAAAACCTCTGTAGCTGTCTAAATCATTTCACATTCACACAAACCTTCTTTAAAGTCACCCCTGATGATAGGATGGCTCAGTAGCATCCCAATCAGGATAAAATGAACAATCCTTCAGTCTAACGTGGAATTGGTTGGGATCCTTTTGCTTTTATTTGTATTATATTTGAGCCACAGAGCCAAGCATCTGTTTCACTAAAAAAGTAAATCCATTAGGTTTATATTATTAGCTTGTTTCACATCCCTTAAAGCGGTTCTTCCGAGAATCCTCAAAGACTATTTGGTCCATGTGGATGAGAAAATATTTTGTTTGCTCCACAATAAAGCAGATTTTTATCCTCTTACCGAAGATACTAGTTTCTTAATCCAGAAAAGATGGTTAGGAGTGTAGTCTCAGTGTTCTCCATGCTCCACTCGCTGGGGGTCAGGGGTCAGCAGTGCATGGGTGTATTCTTTGACACCGACTTAAATAGATGTATAAAGTTGGGAGGGGGGGACAGCAGTGCATGTGCGAATTTTCTTTAGAGAAGAGAGTGGTTATTAAAAACATGTATGTTTTGTGTTGGATAATGATGCTGTAGCCAAATGTCTGTGCGATGCATTTGTGGGAGGGGGAAGAAAAGCATGCGCAAGTTCTTATCTGACCAACAAAGTCGAACTCGAGCCGATGTCCGGTGGCCAAGTATTTTTGTTGCAGGGCCAGTTTACTGGCCCATTTACTTTTTTAATATCTCGAGTCATTTCTTTGTCTGTCAACAAGATTACACAAAAACGAGCTGCTTGGATTTCATGAAAGTCAAGAGGGGCCCGTTAAATGTGGTTCCAGGCGGCTGGAGGTCCTCTCTCAGTGCCCTTTTATACATAAGATAAGATAAGATAAGACTTTATTGATCCCACGACGGGGAAATTTTTGCGTCACCTCAGCTCAGGTACAGATATCAGAAGGAAATACAAAAATACAAATAAGTACAATCAATGGAAAAGAAAGTAAGATAAATAAATACACTATATACAATGGTAGCACACACAGTATAATACACTATTTACAATAGTAGCATACACAGTATGTGATTATGGATATGGTTGGAAATATGGAAGACATAACTATATCGCTTGATATAGCTATTGTACCACTACTATTCCTATTTATAGACATGTACTCACACACATGTACACACTAATATACATAAGTATACATATACATACATATATACCTGCGCATGTCCATGCACATGGGAGGTCGATTATGCGTGAAGTGGTGACCGTGGATGTTCACAGTGTCCAGTGGCTTATGACATCGTGATTGAGGAGTTATAGAGTCTAACTGCTGTTGGGATGAATGATCTGCGAAAGCGCTCCTTCCTGCACCGAGGGTGTTTCAGCCTCTGGCTAAAGGAGCTGCTCAGCCCACTCACATACTCATGCAGTGGGTGATGTGGGTTGTTCATGATGGATGTCAGCTTTGCTAACATCCTCCTCTCGCCAACCACCTCCACAGACTCCAGGGGACATCCCAGCACGGAGCTAGACCTCCGCACCAGTTTGTCAATCCTGCTCCTGTCCCTGTCCGTGCATCCACTCCCCCAGCAGGCCACTGCATAGAAAAGGGCAGATGCTACCACAGTGTCATAGAATGTCCTTAACAGAGTCCTGCAGACTCCGAAGGACCTCAGTCTCCTCAGCAGGTGGAGTCGACTCTGGCCCTTCTTATACAGGATGTCTGTATTTGTAGTCCAGTCCAGTTTATTGTTGAGGTGAACACCCAGGTACTTATAAGAGTCCACTATCTCAATGTCTTTCCCTTGGATGTTCACCGGTGTTGTAGGGGGTGACTTCCTCCTGAAGTCTATGATCATCTCCTTTGTCTTGCCGGCGTTGATTTGGAGTACGTTGGTCTCACACCAGCCAACAAAGTCACTGATGACCCCCCTGTATTCCTGATCATTCCCGTTTGATACGCATCCAATGATGGCTGTATCATCTGAGAACTTCTGTAGATGGCAATCGTCCGAATTATAACGGATGTCTGAAGTGTAAAGGCTGAACAGGAAAGGTGATAGAACCGTGCCCTGTGGTGCCCCCGTGCTGCATATTACCACCTCGGACACACAGTCATGGAGCCTCACATACTGTGGTCTGTTGGTAAGGTAGTCGATGGTCCATGCAGTCAGCTGCTTGCCTACTCCGGCTCCCTCCAGCTTCCCTCTCAGTAGTGCAGGTTGAATGGTATTGAAAGCACTGGAGAAGTCAAAAAACATGATCCTCACAGTGCTCCCCGCCTGCTCTAGGTGAGAGAGGGATCGGTGTACCAGGTAGATGACAGCGTCATCCACCCCAATTCCAGAACAGTAGGCGAACTGCAAG
>VUQR01031094.1:0-11363 GCA_015108515.1 Hemichromis elongatus
TGCAACAACAACAAAAAAAAATCTGAAACAACCCAAGCGACTTCTGCAGTTTACCATGCCAAAAATCAGTGTCTCTTACACCAATTATTTTATCACTACAGCTCCTTTAGTATGGAAACTCACACAATTGGGTCATACTGATCACAAGAGTAAAAAAATAAGTCACAATGGAGCTGTTGTGAAGCATAAAGCATTTCAGGGTAAGAAATAACTGCACAATATATTACTGCAAGAAAGAAACACACTGGAGGAATATCTGATATGTGTCAGTTTATTAGGTTAAGTTTGGCCATGACACACAAGCTGGACCTTGTCGGTTAAAAGAGAAAAACAGATGTCATGCCATAAATTCAAACCATGTTCCAACTTTTGTAGCTCTCTTTCCTTGTAATTATAACCAATGTTACTCACCTTAAAAGCAGATTCCAATGAAGACGATTAGAAAACGTCCAAGTAAAGTGACCATGTCGTAAACCGCCAATTCCCCATAATGCACCTCGATAGCAGTCACGTGAGGCATTTTTGAATCCTGCTGTGCTCAACTTCCCAACATTGTCAAGTTCACAGAAGTTGCTGATTTAGCTGGACATGAGTTTTCAAGTTAGCTTTTTTTGGTGTCATTGGGACAATTTTTTAACTTGTAATTCTGTGTTATAACAACAACTTCAGTAAGCTATCGCCAAACTGATATAGAATAATATGTTACAATAACAAACATCAAGAATTAAATTTTACAGTGTGGAAACATCATCACAATAGACTAGCTAATAGTAAATAATGGTAGATACTAAATACTAAATGTTACTGTGCAGCACGCAAGATCAACAGCATACTATGTGGTTTGAAGTAGCAGCCAAGAAAGGTGTAGTTTGTGTCTGTGAACACTTGTGTGCTCACCTGTGTGGATCAGCACGCTGTGGAGGGCCATAGCCCCGTCCCCCAGGGAATGAAGAAGGAGGAGATCTAGGCCCCAGACATCCAGAGGCCCCAGAGTACGAGAACCTAAGGAAGACCACTGGAGGGTCAACTGTGCTACCCTCCCGAAAAGAGCTGAGGAGAGCCCCAGACAAGGGGACACCCAGCAGCCACGAAGCAGAAGCCAGAGGGAGTTGCAGTGGCGTGCCCACGGGCTCTGCCGGCAGCCAGCTGTTCCAGAGAGGACCAAGCTCCAGGCCCAGATGCCATCTTTGTGCTTGTCCTGCTAGACCTCAGTGCAACGTTTGATACTGTTGACCATAATATTCTATTAGAGTGATTGGAGCATGCTGTAAGTATTAAAGGTAATCCACATCATAGGATCGGTTTCCCAGTGATTTGTATCATATCTATCTAATAGACTTCAATTTCTTCATGTAAATGGAGAGAATTTTTTTACACGCTGAGGTTAATTATAGAGTTCCACAGGGTTAAGTGCTACGACCAATTCTGAACCTGGGTAAATTAACTGGAATGATATTACTCTGTAAGTCAGTGTTTCCAGGGAATACCACATATTGTTATTTCTCAAAATGGGTCCCAGTACAATTTGAGTTTGCCAACTTCAGTTGGAAATGGGAATTTTAACACCATATCTCATTGCCTGGCTAGCTACAGAGCAATGGCAAAGCAGAGTCTGTTGCCAAACGACTCATGAAAAAGGCAAAATTATCTGGACAGGTTCCATATCTGGCCTTATTGGACCACAGAAACACTGCAACACAAAGTTTAAATACCAGCCCTGCACAGAGACTGTTAAGCAGGAGGACAAGGACACTCCTTCTGATAGGAGACAGATTATCGCAACCCAAAGCAAACTAATAACATTTTGGGACTGATGAAAAATAGAGAGAGACAAACAAAGTACTACAACAGGATGGCAAAAGACATAGGCACATTAAACCCAGGGGAATTGGTGCGAGTCCAACCTTTTCAACCACACACCTTATGGACCAAGGACAGAGTGTGTAAAACTATGGGAAACCGATCCTATGATGTGGAGTTAGACAACAGCAAGTACTCAGAAGGACTCGTTACCATCTGAGACGAACTGTGGAGGTCAAAAAAGACATGACAACACATCCCCAGCCTGAGGGACAGAACATCACTGTGCCGACACAGAACAAAGAAAATACGCAAAACAACATTACCAGGTCAGGACGGTTAGTGCAACGACCTGGGTATCTAAAGGACTATGTATTATGTGCAATTAATCTGTGAGTGAACGGGTGAAGAAGTCTTAAAAAAAAGGAAAAAGAAAACATATATGTGATAATACTTTGATTTGTTTTATTTGTTTTATGATCACTTCATATTTTGCTATGAGATCAGCCTGGGCCGACACATACGTGACTTCTTCACTGGAACTATAATAAACTTACTGTAGTGGAATGTCTTTCTAGGTAAAAATGTGTTTGGAGGAATCCAGTTCAGCAAGTTTGACCATAAGTTTGCACGCACAGAAAAAGACTGCCTCTTCAAGCTGTTTGTCTTCATTATGATATATGTCCATGCCTCCTCTTCTACTTCTTACCTCTCTTGTCCTTTCCCATCTCTGTTTACTTACATTTGAGGACAGTGACAATGAACAAGTCAACAAATTGAAACCCACAAGATGTACTCTATATATTGTTCCATCTCGTTCACTGAAAGATGTTTTTGACTCTTTAGGTATGTGTTTGCTTTCTAATGTCAAAAGCAGTCTTTAGTCTGGGTGTCTCCCTGCTGACTTCAAATATTGTGTTGTGGAACCTATTCTTAAAAAGCAAAACCTGGTCCCAGCACTTTTATTCAACTACAGACCAATTTCTAAATATCCTCTTCTTTCTAAAGTCCTGAAAAAAGTTGTCCTTCTACAGCTCCAGACCTTTCTAGATAAAAATCACATTAGTGAAGTCTTTCAGTCTGGATTCAACACGTACCACAGTACTAAAACTGCTCTTTTAAAAGTTTTTAATGACCTTCTAACATTTACTGATTTAGGAGATTCTGCCATTTTTAAAACCATTAGACCTCAGTGCTGCCTTTGATACCATAAATCATAGGATTCTCATCTCTTGGCCTGAACGTTTTGGAATCAAAGGGGCTCTTTACTGGATTGTTTTGAGGATATTAAGGCATGGATGGCTTTAAATTTTCTTAATTTAAATGAACAGAAAACACAGGTCATTGTGTTTGGTCCCTGTGGCCACTACAATTTTGGCCCTTTAGAAATTTATAAAAAGAACCTTTGCGAGGAACTTAGATTAGTGTCAAAAATTACAACTAACTTTTGATAAACAGATCAATGCAGTAATCAAAACTAGTTTCTTTCATCTCCAGCTACTTGAAAAGGTTAAGCCATTCCTCTCTTTCAGAGAATTTGAGAGAGCTATCAATGCATTCAGTTCATCTTTTTTCTTGTGTCAGTCTGTCTTCAGTTAGCTGACTTTAGTGTTTCTGAAACACTGCGTCATGGAAACACAAGTTAAGGTCAGCAGTTTCTCAACAAACTGAACAACTCACATCATTACAAGAAAACCTGACTGAGCCTTGTAACTCAACAGGCGAGTCCGGTTAGCTTAAGTTGTTTCACTGTGAAATCTTACTGGTTCAACCTGTCGCTGTAGGAATGCACAGGTGTGCCTCACCTTTGTGTGTCTGTGTGTGTTTTTCAGTAATCAAAATACAAAATGTCACATAAACAACAAATCAGATAATCTGAACCTGAACACAGCTGAGGCAGCTGCTTGGAGTTTTTTTTTTTTTTTTAAGTTCAGTATGAGATATTTTGGGACCATTTAAACGTTTTTTTATTAAAAAACTTAATAAAATTTTCTTAAACCTCATTTCAGAAATAGCTATCAATTCCAGAAGAGCACAAACTATGGGGACCATTACACTAGCTTGTTTGTTTTTTAAAATCTTGTTTCATTTGATTAATTCTTATTATTCTGTGAAAATGTTTTAAAGTTTATTTTTCTGTCAATAATATTTTATTTGTTGCCATAATATTCTCTTCTGTTTTCTTTGTTTAGTCGTATCATCAGCCCATTGAATTCTACGTGAAGAACTTTAAGCTGCATTAACTTGCATGAATGCTGCTTTATAAATAAAGTTTGATTGTTCTAAAACCAACCAAACTGTTTGAACAGCAGTTTTAGGTTTAGAGATATTTATGATTTTTAATCATGAATTGATCTCTGTCTACATACAAGTAATTGTATTGGGAGGCATGGCAGTTGATACATCACTGCTGTGGAGAGCAGGGAAAATTAGGACCCTATGTAAAGAGATTTTCGTGTTTTTTCCTGGTATGTTTTGTGTCATAGAAGACAGCGGATAGAGAAGATCTCCCAGGAGGAAATAATATAAAAAACAATGAAATATTCAGATGTCACATGTTAAAAAATAGTGCTGTCACACACCCTTTCAAACACACTGGTGGTGAATAATTCATCCAACAGGGAACATAAAGAATGTCAACATTCCAGTTTACCTTTATGGGAACTTTTGGGCATGCCCAATAGAGAATGTTTTACATTGTACCTAGTGATGATACAGTCTTCAGTTTAAGGTTAGTCCTTGTTTGTGGAGATCAGAAATCTTTAAAATGCAAAGGGATTAAATGGTTCTTATACAGTATGTCAGTACATAAACCTACAAAGTTCCCTGAATGATGAATGTCAAATTCAACTGACATTGAAAAAGAGAGAAGATCAGGAGAACAGTGGAAAAGGAAAATTATGTTTTCTTTACCTTTCTTTACCCAAGGTCCCAGGGAACTATGGCTGGGTTTACCAGTCAGTCACCTCACAACATTTAAAATATTGGGATTGCAAGACTGTGTGATATTTTCTTTGACTGTGCCATTATAGTAAAAAGGAGAGGCTGTAGACACGTACCTTGGCTAAGCTTCTCTCTATAATCACAGATTTGCTATGATAACCTATTCATACCTGGCTTTGTACACTGCGAACAATACTGTACATTCCACAACACCCTCATAGCCATTGCAGGCCTGCATAAGATTGGGATGGGAACAAAACTTATAGACAAAGAGATAAAAAAAAAAAAATGCCAACCTGTAAGGCAAACCGGTTTTCTTTTTCTTTATACTCACAGATTTGCTTTTATGATAAGCTCATACCTGGCTTTAACAATGCTCCATAGAAACACTTGTTTAAAGGGTGGAGACTGACTTAGAATATAAATAAGAGAGAGATCATAGTGAAACTACTGAGCGCCGGCAGACACTCGACTTAACAGATAAATATGGCAGGTAAGTACATTTACAGTTTTTAGGCACTTTTTAAATGAATCTGACCTAAATATAAGAAAAAATAACCACTCTATAAGTGTCACTTTATGTTCATCTCATCTATATAGTTTGTTATACTTTTTGTACTGGTTAACATTTAAATACAAATTATTTTTTTTACATTTTGTTATATGTTTCTAACATGCTCAAAAATATGAGCAATTTAAAAAAACTTTATTATATCACTAGACTACTTAAAATACTTAATCTGGGGCCCCAGAATGATAATATAATAATCATTACATATGAAGTCTGGCCAGTGGAAATTTTAACTCCCCCCACAACACCACCTCTGTAATTCTGCTTTCAGTTCAATAACAGGAAGAATGCATATTTTCCTTTTTGTCCTTAATTTGTCTTCATTGTTTCCTTACTGAATCATTAATACGCACGTGTTTTCAATTCTGAATTTCACTCATAACTTTACTCTGGCTTCACATATTTTTTGTTTAGATTTGTGTTATACATACTGTTTCTGTCATTAGTAATCATTAGCTCGGTCTGATATCTAGTCCAGCCACCAAGACTTAAGATAAATTTGTCTAATATGACTAAGAAAATAATTCTAAATCCAATACTAAGAAAATGTGAAACTAACAAAAAAAACCTAATATTTCCATATGAAGATGAAGGCTGCTATAACATGAATCGAAGCGAAAAAATAAACATTTATTCAGTGGATTAACCCTCTGGGGTCCAGGGTATAATTGTCTGTTTCTGATTGCATTTGATTTGACCTCTATATTTCACCTTTAAACTGTTTATCATGCCTTGTTTGGTATCTTCTTTTTTTTTAGCACAACCTCAAATATCTGAATTTTACTTATTTTTTCATTTTGGCATACTGTATTGGCAAAATTGATCTAAATTCAGACAAAAAATATAAAATCTGAGTAGAAAACAATTTATATGTTTTACTGTATAAACCAGAAACATGTTTAACGAATTGTTTTTATAACTTGAAATGAAAATAAAAATTGTATATGTTAAAACAAATGTGCACAAATTTTGCAAACAACAAAGTTATATGGTACTTTTTACTTAAAAATGAAGCCAAAGCCTCAGGCATTTTTTAGATAACCATTTAAAACTATTTACAGAACAATCAGGTGTTCTGCATCAAATAACATGCAACACAAATTATTTGTGCAACTCCAAAAATGAGTTTCTATCCACTATAGGACAGAGGAGAACAACAGGGATAAACTCTGCAGGTCTGAAAGCAGGAGGTGTGTTTCACTCCTCCCATTTAGAAGCTGGAGACACCTTTTAAATTGCAGTCTACCTTTGCCTTTTTGCTCCAACTGTGACATTAAGCAGTATAACTGACACAAAAAAATCAACAATAACTACACTACACACAAACTATAGACTCCAAACAACGTAAACGTCACAAATCTCTCACATTTCAAAATTCGCTTTCTGTCTTTCTTCTGCTCTCCCGCCGGCACCACTCCTAAAACTTCCCCCTCTTCCTAAACAACCAAATGTCACATGTTGCCATATATTTTTTTTGATT
Source organism: Hemichromis elongatus (assembly GCA_015108515.1). NCBI lineage: Eukaryota > Metazoa > Chordata > Actinopteri > Cichliformes > Cichlidae > Hemichromis > Hemichromis elongatus. Next base: position 6,795 of record VUQR01031094.1, read on the forward strand.
TGTTGACATGATATACTTTAAAACCAACAGGGAAGGAAAGGGGTGTGTTTTTTTTTAATTTTTTGCTTTCAGGGGGAGAGTTCACTCTCCATAGTAAACGTTGTTTACCATTTCTCCCCGCTATAAATAACAGTGTTTTATTCAGAAAAAAAAACATCGCGTGTATTTTATAAAATAACTCTTTTCAGGTGGCCTATCAACACAATTTAAAAACCGATATATAGTTGGAAGTCCGGACTTTCAACACATGTTGAAATGGAGACTCTGGGTCTGGTGCATCTCATTGTTGTGTCATCTTAAACTGGTCATGTGATTTTGACCTGCAACCTGCAACCCCAGAGGGTTAAAAGGAATTCCCTACTCTCCCAGTAGGTGGTCTTTATCCTTCAAGCTTGGGTTCTTTGTGAAAGACCTTAGAGCTTCAGGGACCTACACATAATCTTTAATGTTCTCAGACTGTGCACTGGTGGACAGAGATCTGGAAGCCCAACAGAATCTTAGCTCAGTCATTTGCGACCACCCTAGGTGGTGTGTCCCATTTTTACCTTGTGACATTCAGGCCTTTCTTGGCACAGACGTTTCTGTATACTATGCCGGCCACTAGGCTATGGCGTTCCATGTATGCCCTCCCTGTTAGCACGCTGTCTTGCACCCTGCTGTTATGTGCTGGATTGTCTCAGGGGCATTTTTACACAGACTGCTCCTGGGGTTTTGCCTGGTGTGGTAGACCCTAGCCTCAATGGAGCTTTTTCTGAGAGCTTTTTCCTGTGCTGCCATGGTTAGTGCCTCTGTGCTGTCTTTCAGTCCAGCCAGCTTTGTCCAGCCACTGGATGTTTGTCACTTCATGTATCTCCTTGGTAGTACACACCATGCAGGAGCTTATCCTTTCATGATAGATTCATGAATGTTTCTTGTCTCATCCTGGACTGTGGGACTGACACCAGTCCAGACTGACATCACCAGTCTCCAGCCTCCTGACTTCCACTTAGCATACAGCCTCGGGGTAAAACCCTCTATCACAATGTTGGGGAGTAACGGAATACATGTACTGGCGTTACGTATTTAAAATACAAAATATGAGTAACTGTATTCCATTACAGTTACCGTTTAAAAAGGCAGTGTTAAGAATACAGTTACTTTGTCAAAATAAATGAATTACACAGTGGTCTTTTCCTGTTTTATATCTTAGACTATGGCCTCTTTATTTCTGTTAATTCGACGCTGGTGGAAACCCAAACAAAACACGCAATAAGAAGCCCTAATGCCTGTGTCTCCTCTCACAGTCCATGTCACCCCTACTTGTGGCCCTCATAATAATGTGAAAAAATATTTTTTTTAATTGTTATTCAAAAAATGATTTAATATGAAGGCGGCAGAGTGTTTCAGGCATAGCGCTAAAGAATTTGGCTTGATGAGTAATTTAGTCCGTGCTGCAGGGAGAATTCACTGCCATACCCATTTATGTGTCTATGAGAGTAAGGGAGGGAGCAAAAGAAGAGTGGGTGAAGCATAGTCTTAAACAGAAGCCCCACATAAACCCAACCTGACAACAGCCTAAGCAGAGAAACCCAGACCTCCCTCTCCCAAGCCACCTCCCCCAGCTTGTCCCCAAGATGTTTCCAGGGCACCCGAGAGATATTATCTCCTTGTCAGATGCCTAAAGCGGTTGTTTCCAGGGAACACGAGAGATATGATCTCTCCAGCATGTCCTTGGTCAACTCTGGTGCCTCCTCTTGGTGGGACATGCCCGGAACAACTCACCCAGGAGGCGCCCCAGGAGGCATCTTTGTCAGATGCCTGAACCACCTCAACTGGCTTCTTTCGATGCGGTGTGTCTGGGCCTTGTTGACAGCCTGAAAAACGGATATGGGCCCATCTTTCTGCAGGCCTACCACCCGCAGGAGCCAATGTAGGGGTCTGGTGCAATGTGAGCTGGGCTGCGGCCAGGAGCGGAGGCCCTGGTGGACCAATCCTGGGCTACCAAGACTGCCAGGGATCAAACTCTGGTAATTTGCGATTCTATACTGAGACATGATGCTAGAGACACCAGCAACCATAGTCAATAGTCAAAGGGCCAGAGCAGGTGACACTGGGGGAAATCACGTCGGCAGTAATGATAACCTTTTACGTCAATCGGAGGTCAAGAAAATCAATATCAAATCGGTGTGTAACTTTGCCAAAACAATGTCGGATTCTGTAGTTTTCTCTGTTCCCCTTCCCAAAAAGACCAGGAGTGACATGTTTAGTCGCATGTTCTTCTTAAATTGCTGGCTGTCTGAGTGGTGACCAAAAAAAAATATTGGCTTCATAGATAACTGGGAAACTTTTTGAAGGAAACCTGGTGTTGTTAGGGGAGACAGCGTCCATCTCACTTTGGATGGAGCAGTTTAGATTTCTCATTTCTAGAAATCTGCCCAAATTTATTAAACCCTCCAAAATGTGGCTATCCAGAGTTGGGACCAGGAAGCAGCATTGCAGTCTTACACGCCTTTATTACACACCAGCTTCTCCCCTCCTTTTATTGCCCAGAACCTCAGCCCCTGAGAGACTGTCAGCTCCCAAACACACAAAAAACGAACTTAAAACTAGCAAAAAATGAGTTAAACATAAAAAATCACATAGAAAGAACAATACATTATCCACACCTGAACCAATGAGTAAAACCGTAAAACAGGATTATTAAAAATTAGGTATTTTTCTTCCAAGTCTCTGTTACATAATAGTTGATCAACAAATCAATTTACTTTGCCCTACATAAACCTGGTTACAGCAGAATGATTTTGTCAGTTTAAATGAATGGACATCTCTGAGTCATTCTAACTATCAGAAACCTTGAAGCACAGGGCGAGGGGGGCAGTGTGGCAGCAATTTTCCTCACCAGCCTTTTAATCAATCCAGGACAAAGACATACTTTTAATTCATTTGAATGCCTGATACTTAGACTTGTCCACCCTAACTGCAAAACTCAAAAAACAGTCCTATTTGTAATCATATATTGTCCACCTGAGCCTTACACAGTTTCTCTCTGATTTTTTCAGACTTTTTATCTGATTTAGTGCTCAGCGCATATAAAATATTTATTGTGGGTGATTTTAACATCCATGTAAATGCTAAAAATCAAAGCCTCAGCACAGCATTTAATCTGTTATTTGACTTAATTGGCTTCTCTCAAAATGTAAAAGAACCCATTCACCATTTTAATAACACTATAGATCTTGTTTTAACATATGGCGTAGAAACTAAAAAGTTATAATAATTGATTACACAGCAGTGGGGAGTAGACTTCATCACAGTAGATGTCTTTCTAAAGGTGATGTAACTAAGTTTAATAATATAATCCACCCATTGTTATCATCCTCAATGCGCTGTACCAACACAGAGCAGAGCAGAAATATTTTGCTTTATAAGAAAGCCCTCTGCAAAGCTAGAACATCTTACTATTTATTGATAGTAAGAAAATAAGAACAACCCTAGGTTTCTCTTCAGCTCTATAGCCAGGCTGACAAAAAGTCAGAGTACTGTTGAACCAACCATTACTTAACTACACTGTAAAACCTGACAAGTTAAGTTAACTCAAATGACTTGGGGAAACCGATTGCACCAATTGATTCAAGTTTTATAACTTAAACAGTTTTGGGTTATTTAAGTACTTTATTAGAGTCCCGAGAACCCAAAGCAAATATGATAATGTAACTCAAATGCATTATGTTTATTTACTCATTGTATTTAGTATGTTTTAACTTAAACCATTAAATTTGTTGTACTAAGATGCTGTATTTATTCAAACTTATTTAAAGTGCTACATGTTCATATTCAAATTAAGTTAAATTAACTTAAATAGTTGTATTTAAACAACTTAATCCAATTGGGGAAACCGATTGCACCAAATGGTTCAAGTACTATTAACACAAAACAAAACAATTATTCTTTCATTCATTTTTATTAACTTTAACTGCAGAAAAAATACAGAATGAATACAACCAAACTTTCAGTCATAAACTATGACTTAAACATTATCAAATAACAAATAATTAGGCATTTGCGCTTTTAGGGAATTTTGAATGTTATTTGTAGCATTTTGAAAATCGATTAAATGTACAAAACACAAATTTAGTAATGTAGACCTGATACATAGGTGTACATAATAAAAAACAATAGTCTAGAGGCAATTACAGCCATAACAATCACAATTTTAAGTAACATTTAGTATAATAATGAAATCACATGCACTACAGCAATGCAACTATAGAAAACAGCAGAACTAAGGATGTCACTAACAAAAAATATTCTCAAAGGTATTTGTGGCTTCTCAACAGTTTTCCCCAGACCTCGAATCAAGTGAACTGGCACTCATCACACAATTAAAAAATAAAGCTTGAAAGTATACTGTACATATTGACTAATTATCAGTTATCTCCCAAAAGATTTCCATGTAACTAAAATATATTCTTAGAAATAAGCTTAAGATTACACACTATGTGAAGATTTTTTTCAATCACAAATAAAACGTCAAATATGGATTGTCTCCTTATTCTTAACTTTCTCCACATTGCTTTTTTAGAAAACTAA
>VUQR01031096.1:0-30742 GCA_015108515.1 Hemichromis elongatus
CAGGAAGAAGTCTGCATCCTTCAAGAAAAACATGATTTTCATGCAGGACAATGCTCCATCACACGCGTCCAAGTACTCCACAGCGTGGCTGGCAAGAAAGGGTATAAAAGAAGGAAAACTAATGACATGGCCTCCTTGTTCACCTGATCTGAACCCCATTGAGAACCTGTGGTCCATCATCAAATGTGAGATTTACAAGGAGGGAAAACAGTACACCTCTCTGAACAGTGTCTGGGAGGCTGTGGTTGCTGCTGCACGCAATGTTGATGGTGAACAGATCAAAACACTGACGGAATCCATGGATGGCAGGCTTTTCAGTGTCCTTGCAAAGAAAGGTCGCTATATTGGTCGCTGATTTGTTTTTGTTTTGTTTTTGAATGTCAGAAATGTATATTTGTGAATGTGGAGATGTTATATTGGTTTCACTGGTAAAAATAAATAATTGAAATGGGTATATATTTGTTTTTTGTTAAGTTGCCTAATAATTATGCACAGTAATAGTCACCTGCACACACAGATATCCCCCTAAAATAGCTAAAACTAAAAACAAACTGAAAACTACTTCCAAAAACATTCAGCTTTGATATTAATGAGTTTTTTGGGTTCATTGAGAACATGGTTGTTGTTCAATAATAAAATTATTCCTCAAAAATACAACTTGCCTAATAATTCTGCACTGTATTCAAGTACCAGAGGCTTAAAACCATACTCGGTTCAGAACTAATTTTTCACGGCTTGGATTCGGTAAGATGCCGGAAACATTCCTCAGAGATTTTGTTCATGTTGACATGACAGCATCACACAGGTGGTGCAGATTCTTCAGCTGCACATGCGTTTTGCATATCTCCTGCTCTCCCACATCTAAAAGGTGCTCTGTTGCACTGAGATCTGGTGACTGTGATCTCAGTGAACTCCCCGTCATGTTCAAGAAGCTAGTTTGAGTTGATGTGAGCTTTGTGTCACAGCATTTTATCCTCCTGGAAGCACAAAAGAAATTTTTGGCACAACTTCACCTGCTTCCAAGGTGCATTGGGGAAGAGCAATAATCTAAGGAGGCTGAAAGAATGACTTTACTACTTGACCAACGTGTTTTAGCCCGTGGCCTTTGCCAGGCCGGTCATAAATGGCGAGCGACAATACTCAGCTTGGCTGTGGTGTATAAAGGAGGCAAATATCCACGGCACCACCATCAGCCATAGTTGTTTGTTTATACAAAATTCTGACCCCACCATCTGAATGCTGCAGCAGAAATTGAATACAGCCAAAATAAAAACATATTTATTTACTATTAGAATAAAAAATAATCACTTATCACCTCCAACACCACCTCACCACTTTAAATTTGGAATGTATTTGGAAATACATTTAATACGTTTTTTGCATATGTATGCGTGTTTAGCAGCCTCCAGTGTGAACACAAAGACAGCGTGAAAACGGAGGCAGAAGAGTAAAGCTGTCCTGATGTAACGTGGCCATCTGTCATATACTGGCCTTACAACATGTGGAAAGTTTGTTAATAATATTAAGGGTGTACATGGCTTCTATAGTAGTTTTGCTCTCTCATCCTATATGACTGGGTCACTGAGTCTGTTTTGAACTAACACTGGTATGCCAGTAATAAGAGAAATCAATGAATTAGAAAAAAATTGATTAAAACCACAGTTTTAAACTGTAACCCGCAGCCCTCTAGTGGGCTGTGATGGCACTACGGGTTAGAGGTGGGTGGTACCGGTATTTGTATCGATACCAATTCTGATATTGATATCAGATCGATACTGGCACAAAAGCCTCAGTACTTTGTTTCTATCCTTTAAGTTATGTATATAACTTATATATAAATTGTGTTAAATAATTTTCTTTTAGAAAAGAAAAAAATATACGTCAAACATGCACAATGAAAAGTGTCACTGTTGACTGACAATTGATGTTTATTTTATGGCATGATAAACAACAGAATGTGACCAAAAGTGCTTTAGAGACAAGCTCATTTACATTCTAGGTCTCAAAAAAAGGAAAAGAAAAAAAATACATGAAAAGCTGAAAAGTGTGTTTTATTCTTTTAACTTATTATTGAAAAGTAAAAATCATCACTGTCATTGTACTTCTCATGAATCACAACTTGGTCTTGGTCGATTGAAAGTATCAGTACTAGTATCAGTATTGGCAATACTAGCCCTGTATTTACTTGGTATCAGATCAATCCTTAAAATTGCAGTCCAAAACCTAAGGGGGTGGCCTGGGTGAGCCATAAAAGTTATAATCTAATCGTCTAATTGTTTGGGAATTGTAACTGACAGAAGAATTCATCAGTTTTAGAGAAATGGTGCTTAAAAGGTGGCAAAAGAAAAGCCTTTCAAGGCAAACTATGATCAACAAGCAGCTCACCACAACAGCAAAATTAATCTATGAAAACGAAGAGAAGTAGCAACAAAAAGCGAGCACCTAATGTTGGTTTTTACAAGTTTGAGAACAGAAGACATCTTAGTGCTGATTAGCGATGTAATTAAATGTTTGGGCAGACCACAGAGGTTTCTGTCCCTAAAGTGGGCTGCAGAAGTCTTGAGTTTGGAATATTAGTCATAGCAGCCTTTACCAACTATAGACCACAGTGTGTAAAGGATTGTATGACTAATATGTTAGCTAAATAACAGGCAGCACTACAGATCTAAACAAAGCCGTGATTAATACACTAATTCATTAGAATGGGATTAGCTATTCAAGTCACATATGGGAAATCAATAGTCACCCCCCCTGACTACAAAAGATTTCTCACTCTGCACAGCTCATGTTAACACAGCATCCCACACACCCACACACACACTGATGCATTAGGTAAATATCAGAGAACCCTCTCCTTACATCACACCTAAAAGTGCTTTATTTAAACAGAGATCTTTCCTTCTCATAAGGAAGCTAATCTCCTAATAAGGTTAACCTTTCCACCAATCACTTTAGCTTTCATTTCTTAAGTAGACCAGACATCTCCCGGGTGAAGGGGGTGAGCTGTTTTTTTTTCATCTTTTCTTTTTCTCTCTTTTAAATTAGCACAATCCATGCAGTAATAACTGCAATGCTCACTCATATAATTAGATTATCATTTCAATAAATGAGGCATAAAAACAAATTATGAGTCAAAGCTGCAAACCGAACAAAGCAGCAGTTTTTGAAAAGTGTATCTATCGCTAAAAGTCAAAACTAAAACCTGTGAGACAAACCTACTTAAGCTCAACAAGAGTGGGGAAGGGCAGCGCTCTCCTAAGAAGCACTCAGGGAGGGAAAGCTCTGCCAGGGAAGCTCACTCTCTGGCCAGTATTGACATTTAAGGCAATTTGTATATATTCATAGTTTTCTCTGTTCTTTCTAAACATACTTTAACAAGTTTCTAATGCAAATAAGGGCAGCATGGCAGGTGTTTACAATGACTACACAAACATTATGTGTGATTTATAAAAACTGGACATGAATATATTATACTACAGTATATTTCTAACTAACTAATCAGCTTATTCTCTTTTTCTAGAGAATACTTGGAGCCAACCTGAAAGAAAAACATTAGGTGACCCTTTCTGTATGCTGACAATACAGCCCACACTTAAGAATCATAGTTTCTAAGTTAAAAGGCCTTTTGTTGACAAATAAATTATTAAATTGATCTTGAAGACTTTAGCAGATATAAACCAAATTTGATTGGCTTGTTAACATGACGCCAGTCTACATGCATAGAAATTTTTACAGGAATTGATGCAAAACTTTTCAAGCTATCGTGTTTACAGACAGAATGATGGCGCACACGCAAACACAATCAAAACCACAACCTCCTTGGTGGATGTGAAAAAGGACTGGATGCAGGACATTCGTGTGTCATTCTAGACACACATAAGAAAATGCAACTTTAAGCGCAGATCACAGGAAATGTTGGGAACACGTGAGCGCACTGACCTGGTGAGCTTGTCTGTGCAGGACATGGTGATGAGATGTTCCCCCTGAAGGACACCGTCCCAGGTCTGGGCGGGTCCCCGGCAACGCACCGGCACCGTCCCCTCACCCGACTCGATTTTGGTCCGCAGGTGACTCCGATGCTTCCTCATGAGGTGTCTGCTGCTGTGCACTGAAAGAAGAATGCGCACCATCGCAGTTTTACTACTCTCCAAAATCATTTCTTACTACACAACACCGGCAAGCGTGATGTAGTCTGCCAGTAATGAAGTCACAGATCTCATCTTTCAGCAGTCAAGAGGGTTTTCTAATATGTCTTTAAAGACATCACATATACTGTACATTACAAATACACAGCACACCTTAAATAGGAAATGGATTGTTTGCATGAGTTGCAGAGCTCTCAGCTGTTACAGGCTGTGTGTATGAAGCTGTGTAATTTCAAAAGGTATAACAGAAAAAGGAGATAAACAAGAAAACATTATTGATATGCAAGTTTGAAGTTTCCAGTAGGGAATTAAACGTATTAGTTTGCAACTATCTGCTGCCTTACTGCTAATGAAGCAAACACTTGACTGGACTGTTTGTGAATGCGTGGGCTGTGATTTTTGGGAGTGAGGAGGAAGCCTTCTCCCTGGAGCGATGCCCTTTTAAAAGTTTCTTTTTTATTTTATTCAAACTGGCAGAGAAATCCTTGCATTATTGACACTGTTAGCAAAAGCGCAAGTTCCTTGATCCATTTAAGCTAATTTCACGTGGTTTAGCGTGGACGTGCAGTGTGGCATGACCTCCACAGGTGCTGACAGTGGTGGTTAAAGTCAAATGTTTTTTACTGTCTGGATCATGCCTGAGTGCAGATTGCATGTTCTCCCCGTGCCGCTGTGGATTCTCTGCATCTCACTGTGTGTCATCCCCGTGACACTCTATAGCAATATGTGCGCCTTTGTTGCACTGTGACCAAATGTACATATGCAATCGCTGTTTCGGTTTCATTGCTTGAGCTTTAAACCTCGCAGTGACACTCTCTTCCTTTTCCTCTCTCCTCCACGGCAGCTGCTGCGGCTGATCTGACAGCAGCTAAAACTTAAGCGCTGACTTCCAACCCAGAAATGTTTAAGAACTGTCGGGAAAAGGTGCTCGGTAATTTTGTAATCTGTGAGAGCGCACAGCATTACATTTAAAAGGTTTAATGCCTAAAAAGTGTAAAAGCTCTCTCTAATGACAGCGTTTCTCCTTCGTTCTTTCTTTCCGTCCGTGCTGGTTTGATGAAAATTTCACTGCGCTGTAGCGTGTACTCACAGAGCTTAAAAAAAAGCAGCTTCAGTCAGCGAAGGACCAGATTACGTTTCTGAACTCGTAGGCCACCAGAAAACTGCTGGGCAAACCATCTAAATGAGTATACAATTTATATTCAGCCGGTAAGCAATAAAATGTCATCTAGTCAGCACGGTACAACTGAAAAGAGGCCAAAGACAGAATGTGACATGAAAAGGATGGCAGCTTCTTGTGAAATAATACAAGGAGCGGTGGCTTTCAGAAAGTCTGCCAGAGAAAATGATCTCTTTATAACGTAAGTCACTGTCTGAGAAACCGAGAGAATGGCAGCAGTAAAATGGATTATATGTGCATTAAAATAGCTGCATTTTATTCATTGAATGATGTCAACTTAATGGAAAACAAGGCAACAGAAAGGGAGGGCTTCTTACGGTCAGTGGTGATTTCGTATGGAGAGTTGAGCCTCCCGTCTCCACACGGTGAGGTGCTGATGTACATGTGGAAATGGATGTTGTCTCTCAACCTGTAGCCGCACTCTTTGTGGTGCACAAATATCGACTCCTCCCAGTCCTCCGGCCTTTTACTTTGGCAGCATAGAGGAAAAAGACAACAAGAAGGAGGGAGACTGATGAGAAAGGCAGAAGCATTTATCACAGCAAAGGACGCAGATCTGCACTTTTCTTTTCCAATGATGAAGTGAGTTGACATGGACAGAGATGGACACAGGCCCTCTCTCTGACCACAGACAATTCTCCTCTGTCACACAGAGTCCTGGACATTACTCAGGCTGCCCATAATAGTCAGAGCAAACGGGGGAATGAGTTTAACCTGTTGGCAAGTACACACCTTTGAGTCATGACACTGTCACCGTGAAGGTCAAACGAACTAAATATTTAATATAAAACAAATGTACATAATATGAAAAAAGTACACCACGGGTTTGAGTCTATTAACAGGACGTTTTCTAGATAGGCACTGCTTATATGTACAATTCAACTGTGTAACATTAAAAACACGAGTGGGCTAAAAAATCGATCGATCTAACAGATCCCGGGAGTAAAGCCCTCAAAGCAAACTGCAAAACTGTTCATCAGCAGCAGCTCCGTACAACATGGTCACAGCAGCTCCTGTGGACCTCTAAATTTGGGGAATTATACAACAAACAACCATAGGCTGGAGCTTTCCTTATCACGTGACTTTAGCACTTCCTGTTTCAAATCACAAAATTAGTCCTCCTTCTAATATGTGCAAACTGTAGCAGGTATCTGGGGGACTGTTCTGTCTATTTTAGGTTAGTTTAAGTTAATTATTAGTGTTCTTGTCTCTTTTTTGGCTAACATAAGAAGAAGTCATGTATAGATAGCGAGCTATGATCATAACCAATTCGGATTGGGAAAAGTGGATGAGTAGTCCATATGTACAGTCATGAAAAGGTTTTCAAGTGTTTTTGTACTGCGGTCAAAACCCAAGTACACTCCACGCTTTAGTAGTTTGTGGAACCACCGTTAGCTCCAATAGCTTGTGGTAATCATAATCTGTGTGACTTTATCAGATCCTCACATTACTGTGAAGGAATTTTTGCCAGTTCTTCTTTACACTTTATTTATACTGGTGCTGCAGTTCATTGAAGTTTATTCTTTTAAGTTCCCCATACAACAATTCAAAACTCTAATTATCTTGTTTTTCAGCTATTCGTGCACGACCCGATTTCAGCCAAGCTGTAGTTGCTGGACAGATAGCCTCACATTTGCATCATGTCAATACAACTGAGTACTCTGGTATACAGAGGAGTTTATGGTCCTCTTAATGACTGCGAGGTGCCCAAGTCCCATTGCTATGATAAGCACAAATCACGACTCCTCCACCGCCGTGCTTGACAGTTGCTGATGATAAATTGAGAGCATTTGATTACCAGCATCTTGCTAGCAGGTATAAGGTAGCATAAAATAGAAATACTCTAGTATTCGAATTTATATTAAACTTGAATACTTGAGTAAAAAAATAATTGTTTGGTTTATTATAAGTAGAAATAAGTAGAAATAGACACCTAAGCATCACCAGGTCCTTCCCTACATACGATCCATGAGAAAAGATCATTTTCTAAATGAAAAACTGATTAGTGATAAAACAGCAAGCTCCAATATTTGCTTTAGGACAGTTAAATCCAATGATTTTAAAACATCTTCTGTCAGTCCAGTAAATGCTCATAAAATGGCCAACAGGAAATAATCATCTAGTTTTTTCTTGTGTGCAGGAATAAAGCTGTCATCACTCACATTCACATACAGTACTATATAAAAACCATGCCTCATGATGCAAAGCACGACTGCACTCTTTATATAACCTCTCCTCTGTTTCTGATGTCCTTTCACTGGGTGTAAATATGGCAGTTCTGGCATTTTGTTTGGTCATTTCATTATGAGTTATCTTCCCCATTAGCCATTTTACTCAGCTGCAAAGTCTACCTACCTGCCATCCAGCATTGTGCTAAGACAAAAAGTCAGTGCTGTGTATGCAAATATGACATTCAGCCATCTAGACTTCTAACCACTAATCTGATACATCAGCCTTGCAATCGAGCTCCTGGGGGAGCGCAAAAACATAATATATGCTCATGCACTGGAGGCAGGAGTCAAAACTCATCAGGGCTCTCTCGTGATACTGGTGAAACGCTTGGCGAGTTTGTGTGCACCAGCGCACACTGTACAGGTAGCAAATGCCCACAAAGTAGACAAAACAGCACTAAAAACAAATAGGCCATTGAGACCCTGAGCTGAACCGGCTGAGTGTGTGATAGTATGCTTAGTTAGCTGAAGAGAACAGTGCGCATATGGCTCGTTGATTATTGAAAAGTCTCTTGCGAACAAAGCAGTGCTGTTTCCATGGAGCTTATTGTAGAGGAGAGAGTATTCTTTGGCACTGCAGGGGGACGTCATAACAAAACAGGTAATGCTATTAAGCATACTGTAATGAGTAATACAATGTAATGCATGTTAAAGCTGTTAGAGGAACCTTAGAAACTCAAGTCCATGAAGCCTACGCAACATACTGGCAAGAGTTTAAATTAGTGACTAAAGTAAAGTCACTGTGAGAATGCATGATATTTCCTCATGCACTTTGCAGAAACATTGCTACTACTTTAAATTGATGAAGCATACAAATGCTCCATAAAGAAATCAGGCTTTGCTTTATTTTGGTTTGCTGAAGATGCAATTTTAAATGGATAAAACCTGTAAATCAGTCTCTGTCTAAAATCTCACAACTAAAAAGTGATTTTAGATATTCAGACCTTTTGTTGTGCCACTCAATATTATGGTTAAAATAATCGTCTAGGTGAGAAAGGCTTGGACACATTTTAGACACACTTATATATGCTGTTCCACCGTTCAGTCTGCATGGCAGGAAAAATAAAAAGTCCTGAAACTTAAAAAAAAAACTGTGTAAATGTCTACTATAAAGTTATCAAGGCATAAACTGGGGCAAAGATGTAAAAACACTTTTAAAGCTCTGGGTGTTGAGTCGTTCCAAAGAGGCTTCAATAACTGTGAAACTAGGTGTGGAAAAAAAGTTGTTTTTTGCTTTTCACTCAAGTACACTGAAGGCATTTAAAAGCAAACTAACATCGACTTTGATTTATGATGAAATTTTGAATAATTCAAGTCTCGCTCAAACCGTTTGGTTTAATCACCTGGATTTACAGAGATGATTTCACAGACTGATTGTCATTTTACATTCAGCAATCAGTGGGTCAAACTCCTACAAAGGTAGAAATTCAACTTTCAAGATGAAACAGAAGTTTTCTCTAAGTCGGTGTAAAGATGAGCAAAAAAGCAAAAGTTAAAAGCAAGTGACTGGTCCAAAACAGACCTCCCAGATAACCAGCTAACTAGTGAAAGCAAGTGTTATCTGGCCGTGTCAGGTGCTAAAAGATGTAGCATGTGCACAAGCGGTACTCAAGAAATGTCTGTGTGCTTTAAAGATACAGCAGAAGATAAATCTCTTTACCTCAAGAAGAGTTCAAGTTGAGAGTAGAGGAAGCGTAGCAGGGCTCGTCGGGCTGTGACTTCAGCGTGACAGTCATTGACTACTTGTCCCTGATCACTCAGATACTCTCCGTTGATGCACTTGGTGCCAGTAGATAACGCCACCACCTGGGCGTGCCTCAGGTCCAGACCTGTTGAACAAATACAGACAAATGCCCACATTATTGCGGTTGTCATACGTTCCATTGCCTACATTGATTCCTCAATCTATAAGCTTAATAGTAACCCTTCATATCAACAGCATGTCCTTTCTCACCTTTCGATCTGTAGGAGGCATTTTATCACCATTAAGAAAAAACGTTAGAACATGCTCATCTCTGCTTTGATCCGACAAAGCAAAAGAGTGCCCTGCTTGGTTCTTTTTAATCACCCAATGATTATCAATTAACAAAACAAAAAAAGAAAATTAAAAAAAAACATGAGAACAACCAAACAAGTAGGGCTAATTTTGACAGTCAAATATTAGATATTACCATAATCACTGTTCTAAGTATAGCCTTCAATGTTAAAAACGAAAAAAAGAAAACCCTCTGTGCCCTGAAAAATGACGGGACTAAATAACAGAGTTCCTCTGTGGCAATTTACCAGTAAAGAAAACCAATCACAAAGGACACATCCACATCCACAGAGCCTACAAGGCTTACTGCTTTTCCTACAGATAATACAAAGAAAGACTAGTCGCTAAAGTGGGAATAAAGAACGGCATCTTCCCTGGTTAGCAAGCTGCAAACTGAAAAAGACGTTTCAGTCTTATCATTCCTGTTTTCTACTCGTTTGCATTGATGATAACTACAGAAAGATATCACTGGGTCACTGCAACAACATAAGCTTGTTGTGCAAGTCATCATGTTGAAAGTGAACAAAACAGAGAAGGTGTGCTTCCTTAAGAACGTAATGGTGATTATGACCAGATCAGCTGCTGTCCCTCATACATGACCTCTTATTTACTGATAAACCAGTAACAGCAATGACAAGGCCAATTCAGATGTTTTACTGCTGCATCCTTATGCTGTCTAGCATGTGGATACTACTTGTAAATATATAGCTGATAAAAACTTTGAAATCTACCTAGCTAGCAATTACACTTAGAGTATACTGCTACTCATTGTGGCTAACTGTAGGAGTTATCTCTATTTTCAAAACAAGCAGCTACATCTGTCAGTGTTTCTATAGAAACGGAGTTGGCAGGTTAGCAGTCCAGACAACAAGGAAGACATCTGCTGTATCCAGAATCTGGTTTTAAAGGTGCTAAGAAAGCGAATGCATGGTCTTATCTAAAATTAACAGTATGGTGGAAGTTTCTTGAAATCCATCAGATTCATATTTTAACTCACTCTGTTTGGGATAATATGGCATGAAAGGGTGGTCACCCAAACAGAATTCCCAATAGCCACAAGAGAGATCAAAAAGCCATCCTGTCTCATGTTGGTTTTCCTTTAACAAAAAAGGAGCCTTTTCCTAAGTAAGGATTCAGGCCAGTGCAGGGCCATGCGACTGACTGACAGATAGACAGAGGTGGTGCAGAGGAGGGGGGGAGGAGGGCAAGTGGGGGTGGGGGCGCTGGATCAGCACGTTCACGGCTTGCCATTCCTTCCTTTCTGCCACAAATCTCTCCCATCGCCTCTGAAAGTCAGGCTTCGCTGGCTTCTGGCAGACCTGCAGGCATCGCCGGACCGGCACATGAGCTTTTATCAGCCTCGGCCCAGATGGCACTGCAGCGTTAGAGTCCTGACACCTTCAGTGATGAGGAGAAGGAAAGAGGGCAGGGGAGGAAAAAAGAAAGGCTGAACGGGAGAGGAGGGCACATGACTATGTGTGTGTGTGTGTGGGGGGGGGGAGTTATAGAAAAAAATAGACCAGTAAAGAAGAAAGGAAAAGTCTAGGTAAGGTGAATCAAATTAAACTTTTACTCCCGAAAGCAGAATACCTGAAAATACGTATTTGGCTTAAAAATTGAATGCATTAAAAAACTTTCTTCAAATGTTGTTAAACTCAGTGTTCTTTATTATTTGTATCTACTATTTGTGGCACTAGCCACCGTTTTCAATATATTTAAACATTTTCTGGGAAGCAAAACAAGTTCTTAAGTCATCATTGACATATTATCTCATTTTAGGTTAGCACATTTGAGGTCTTAGGAAAATAGCTGTTTATTTATGCAACAACAGATACGTAGCAGCATTATTCACTGGGCCATGTGAATAAGTCCAACGTTTACTCTGTTTTTTTGCTAATTTTTTGGTCTCCACCAGCTTCTACGGAAAATGTGGCTCTTTGGGAGCTAAATATTAAATAATTAGGCTTAAAACACTGCTTAGTTTAAGTAAGCACCTGTTCAACATCACAAAGAACTATTTAAACTGAGAACGTTATTGGAGTTTTTATTTCCTTGACTCTTATGGTGAGTTAACATTTGTTGCCATTCAAAATACAGCAGAAGAATTATTTTAGGACTGCATTTGGACCGGTTATGGTCAATATTTACACTGATAAGGCATAACATTATGATCACTGACAGGTGAAGGGATTGATTATCACTGATATCTCTTTATGATGACACCTGTTACTGGGTGGGGATATATAAGGAAACAAGAGTTGATGTGTTAGTAGGATGGAAAATAGGCAAGCGTAAGGATATGAGTGACTTTGACAAGGGCCAAACTGTGATGTTAGAAACTGTGGCTCATGTGGGTGTTTCCAGGCTGCGATGGTCAGTATCTACCAGTCGGATTGCCCATGCTGACCCCGTCCCTTGCTGAAAATGCCAAGGATGGACACGTAAGAACTGAACACGAGCGATCGTGGCTTAAGAGTTGGATGTTCGTCTTGTAATCAGAATGTTGCCTGTTCGAGCCCCGGCTCCGACAGTCTCGGTCGTTGTGTCCTTGGGCAAGACACTTCACAAATTTCGTACAGGTGGTGGTCAGAGTGGTGCCAGTGTCCGGCAGCCTCACCTCTATCAGTGTGCCCCAGGGCAGCTGTGGCTACAATGTAGCTCACCATCACCAGTATGTGAATGTGTGTGTGAACGGGTGGATGACTAAACGTAGTGTAAAGGGCTTTGGGGTTCTTAGGGACTAGTAAAGCGCTGTACAAATACAGACCAACAAATGACAAATGTCTGACAAATTACCTGGGGAACACCTGGCACCAAGATGCCAGACAATAGGAAGATGGCAACTCAGCAGAGGTGTGATGCTATGGGCAATGTTGTGTTGGGAAACCTTGGGTCCTGCCAACCATGTTGATGTTACTTTGACATGCACCGCCAACATAAATATTGCTGCAAACCATGCACACATTTTCATGGAAATGGTACTCTGTGATGGCGGTGGATGATGGACCTGCCTCAAAGCAAAAATGGTTCAGGAGGAACACAAGAGCCAGTCTGAGGCCACGTCCACACTAGTCCAGATAGTTTTGAAAACGGAGTTTTCGTTTGGAAACGCTCCGCGTCCACACTCGAAGTTGGGCGATCACATTAAAATGGCCCAAAACACTTCCAGTACCAAGCATGTGTGAAACGTAAGACAACTCGACCTGCGTCATTTCCATCTGTTGTTTATTTACTTCCCGGCTCTTTAAAACGGGCGGTGAAATGGCGAGACAAAGCACCGAATGTTTCAAATCGAATGATAATGGGGTGGAGTTGTTGCTCCGAGTCACAAATGAGTACATATTAATCTTCAACACGGCCACTAAAAACTTTGAGCCAACAAAATAACTGCTGTATGGTGCCGTCTGACCATCTTGGTTGAAGTGGTCACATGACTGCATCACATGTCTAACATACGTCATTGTTTTTAAAAGTCTCCGTTTTGGCCGCCCACACTGCGCCCAAACGCTGCATTTTAAAATGTATGCGTTCTGGAGAGCGTTTCTAAAGCGCTCCGTTTTCCTTAACAGTAACTCCGTCTCAGTGTGGACGGGAGGCCAAAACGGAGATAAAACTATGCGTTTTCAAATGAAAATGCATTAGTGCGGATGTAGCCTGAGGTGTTGGCTTGGCCTACGAATTCCCCAGATCTCAATCTAATCAAGCATCTATGGGATAATTCTTTAAGCCCACTTCCATAACTTAAAATTCTGATGCTGACATCTTGGTGCAGATACCACAATACACTTTTAGGGATCTATTGGACTCCATGCCTCGATGGATCAGGGCTGTTTTGGCAACAAAAGGGGGACCAGCACAAAAAGTTAAGCCTGATCAGTGTATATTTCAGCTGCTCAGAGATAAAAAGATAATGATTCCTGTTCAGTGTACTACTCGCAAAATACAGGCTTTTTTAAACTGGTCATTAACATAATTTGGTGTGTAGTTTCAGAAACACATAATCCTGTGCAATTTTATGTAATCACAACATCAATGTCAATGTTCCCTGAAAAAAGTAGGTATAAAAATTTGCACTATTACAGTAAAACATACAATATGTATGACTGTACAATCCTAAGAAAAACAATATCATGAGTTCAGCCATTGACATTCCCTGTAAGCAATGCAGTCCAACCCCTTCTCAGCGATAAAGCAAGTTCAAAAAGGTAACAGACTCTCACAATTTCATTCTCCTGCTTTTCCTTGCCGTTCCACTTTGCGATTGTTTAGATCAATTTTGCAGTGGATAATTTCTGCAGCGCTGCTTGCTACCCTCCCATGAAATTGGCACTGAGGTTGCCTTCAGTTTGCAGGAGAAAAAAGAGGAGGAGGAGGAGAAATGAATGAAAGAGAGAGAGAGAGAGAAAGTGGAAGAGGCAGGCAGAGAGCCCAAAGGCAGTATACTGTTTTTAAACCAGGAATAATCAGCTGCATCTCACAAGTACAAAAAGAGATGGTCGAAAGGAACGAGGTAGAGCCGAGTCAAAGGCCTGAGGCACTCTTCACACACAAATACATCTGTTGATTACTGGTGATTCAAAGATGTCACACCCCAGGATAACAGCACTTTCAAAAAGCATGTACATCAGAGCGAGACCTGGAACTGCTCATTATGGCAGCTGCACTACACTAGCCGGTGCCCCAACCTGTCAGAGCCCTTTAACTGGAAAACAAAGCTCACACCGCCTCACTATAGCAACCCAGAAAGTAAACACACTTTGTGACGCCACATAGATCTAAGACTCCCCCCCACCCGCTCCACCGCAAAGCCCTCGGTACATACAGGTATGTTTTTTTAATGGTATTTTGATTACTGTTCCTGAACTTGACTTAGCCTACATGGAGGGAAAAGTGAGGTAGGAGGAGTGGTAATAATAAAGCAAAGCAGTGCAATTTCCCTGTCAAGAATTAAAGGGAATTTGCGCAGGCCTGCCAGGTCAAAGTGTGAGTAAATTGCACTCATATTCAAGTGATTGGCACCCAGACAAATCATTTTCAGGATTATTAGTGGCCTCATTTGAGGTCAAGTTGGGCAGTTTAACTTATTTGACTGAACACTGTGGTCAGCTGTGTAGCATATCGCTGTTTCATGTGTCACAAAATGGCTCGAGTGCTGGTAAAGCAAGTTAATTTCACTGGTCTTCACTGGTGTCACTACATGTGACTAAAATCTGCCTTTTACTAATACCCTTGTGCCTTCAAGTGTGCCACAAAACTACATCGTGCACACAGGAATTGTGCACCATTAACTGCATGTGTGTGCCACTTTGGCCCGTGCCTCCTTCAACAAAGCAGAACATCATGTTCTTCTACTGTATCTGCTCTGAAGTAAAGGCTAAAGAGACACAGCTAACAGTCTCCAATGAGCAGGAGCTCTTTAGCCACAAAAGGAAATCAAAAGCGGGGTACTTTCATTTTTGCTGAACCAGGTTGTTTTATTCTTGCATCTCAAAGTAAGTCAACACATTTATCAAAAAGCTACTGTATGCACTTCCTGTGTGTTTATGCTTAATGCTGCATTACTTTCACCCCACAATATGGTCCCTTCCACTTGGGTCTGTCTGCATGTTGGCATAATGGCCCCTCACAACCAGGCTGCATCACACTACATTACACAACACTGCGGCAGACTGCAGGGCAGTTGTTTAGGCTCTTAGATGGCACAGCTTCCCTAAATTCACAATTTTGCTTTACGAGGCCAGGACTTTGTTTAAAAGAGGCTGGAAAACGACGTAGTTTGGTAAGGTCATCGACGCCAGCAGTGACACACATGGGGAAAAAAACAAGCTTGCAGTTGCACTCAGTGTAGAGATGCAGAGCTGAGATACAGACTTTTAGGTACATCAAATGTTTTCTGCTGGGTGAAAATGCAGAGCGTGTTGGAGGCATAGCATTTTTTTTTTTTTTAGCTTAGGCACTTTTGTTGCTATGAGGCGGAATAAGTAACATGTACCTGACTTTAGTTGAGTCCAGCTTGAGTGGCAGACCAACTGTGAAGGAAATATTCCTCTAAGCATCATTTTATACATCAACAATTTGATTTTGGAGATTTCATTTGGTATAGCCGTGAATACACAGAGAGCGCCTGTACTGTTGCTCATAACACCAGGAGAAGTAAGAAGTGACAGGTGGTTAGCATAATGTTTGCCCATTGTTTTAGTGTGTAATTTAAAAGTACACAGCTCTGATGGTATGGTTACCTACTGCAGTATTCTCCTAAACGATACAAAGAAACCCCCACATCAGGCCTGGTTTAGGAATAGAAGCTGTGAAATTGGGAGCAACAAAATTGCCAAGTTCTTCCTTCTTTTTTGCTTTCCAACGTTTTCTTTAGTTGTCATCAAAACAACGACCAAAGAAAATAATCAAAGACGAAAGAATAAAGACAAAAACTAAAAAATTAGTCACACTGCACTTTGAAATGTGTTAACTACCTGATTTGAAAACTATGATTTTAAAACTACTTAGTGAAACAATCTGTTCCACTAGTTTTGTCATGGGCTGTTTGTTTGGTTTCAGCATTTTGAGTTTTGTATCTGCTCTGAAGTAAAGGCTAAAGAGACACAGCTAACAGTCTCCAATGTTTGTATATTTTAGGCTTCAGTCAGTTCTATTTAGTTCTTGTCTAAGTTCCTCCCATGTCTGTCTTCCCCACTATGTTAGTTATACTGTTGTGTCTTCAATGTGCAACTGTGTCATGTCCCCTGTGTTAGTCTCCTTCGCCCCTTGTATGTCTCAGTGTGCCTTTATCCTCTGTGTCCCTCTCTGTGTGTCTATGTTTATGTGCACGTGTCTGTTCCCAGTTTAGGTCTCCATGTTTCCTGTTTTATTTCGAAAGTCTGATGTTCCATGTTCAGTGTGTTTAGTTTTGCTTTCCCTGTGGCGTCATGTTTATTTGTGTCAGCTGTGTTCCCCCTGCGTTTCCACTTACCTCATCACCCTTGTGTGTGTTTTATGTGGTCTGCTGTCATTCATGCTCATGCCATGTTTCCAAGGTTCATGCTTCCAGGTATTCTCGCCAGGTTTCATGTTTGGGGTTTTTCATGTTTAATCTTAGTTGCCTCTTGTTTTGTACGTTTCTTATTCAACCATCAATAAACAGCCCACCCTTTGTTAAATAACAGTTTTGTTCCAAGTGTCTGCATTTGGGTCCACCTCTGCTGACCATGACAAGTTTACCCCTTTAATAGATCTTGATATATTTTGAATATTTGTCCTGCCCCATGCCTTTTAAACATCCTCTGAGATCATCCATCCAGTCAGTTTTCAGGCACGTAGTTTAGTTTTGTTGGTTCAAAATATTCTGATCCTTTTAAATTCCTTTTAGCCCTTTTTTCTTTCAAACCAGGCAACTGTAGCAAAAAGAATGTCCAATGTACAAAAGGACAACAAGAAAATTGCTCTATTTAAAGTGGTATGATGTTCACTTTGTAAGTTAGCATGAAATAAGTGTTTAAGCAAGATTTGATTTATTGCAGCCATTCCCAAACTTTAAAATGCTATCATCTAATTTGAAATCTAAAAATCTTTTGCATTACACCAAAACCTCTAATCGCAATGTAAGACAAGGCAAGGCACAAAAAGTAGAAGATAGTGTTTCAAAGTTTGTGCTTTCACTCTAACCGATGAACCGTTCCTTCAGCTGGTCACATCAGGGCCAGATTAACCCTTCTTTAAACTTTAATATGGTAGTCAAACTAGGATGCTAATTTGCTGATATCATGCAGCTAAAATAAATAGCTTTTACAAACAGAGTTACTGTATTATTTGTAAAGGAAATGTTCATATTACACGTTGTCCCAAACCAGTGCAGGTTCTAGTCTGAGGCATAAAATAAATAAACCTGTAATCAGGAGTGTTTATTGCACACTTAATGAAGTGTGGTAGAAATGTGTTGATTTAAATACTGTCCTTTTACTGGTTTATACTCCTCTACAATTAATGAGCAGATTTCTTGTTGGATTAATGGATTAAAGTAAAGCCAGGTTGATTTCAGTGGAAAAATGTTCTTATCGTAAGGAGTCAACTAATCAATAATTGCTTTGTATGAAATGCAAGTAAGCAAAAGTGACACCCAAATATAATGAAAACTTTGCCATCACCAGAAAGTATGAAAAATCAACCTGCACTTAAAAAATTAAAATCTTTAAAGGGAAAAACTTGACTTTCTCAGCCTGTAACAGAGTTATTTTTGGAGTACAGGATCTGAATACTTGTCTGCTGGAGCACCTAAATAAACCTGCTGGAACCTAAACCGACTGTCAGCGAGCTGCTGTGAATTATTACCGAAAATATAAGACTTCAACAAAGAAAGCTATTACATGTTTGAAGTGAAAAGTGAGCACAAATTGCTGAGGATACTTTACAGGCAATAACTGTAAGAAACCACAGGGAGTGACATGACCGTGAACTTTGCAATGATCCATTATTATACATGCCAGCTGCAACTCAAAGACACTGGAAAGTGATTATCAGAATCCCTTTATTCTCTATGGTTATAAAACAGGGAAAATGTTTCTTAATAAGCCACCCATTATCTCTGAGCACCATAACGCAGACGTTAAAACATTTTTTCTGAAGCAGACTAAGCTCTCAAGGTCAACTTTTAGTCAACTCATTTATATGCCATTTAGGTTGTGCTTCATAAATCCTATCTTTCATGTGTTCTTTCATCACAAGATGTTGGGTGATTACGCTGAATGTCATCCAAACCGTGTCGTCTGAATCGCAGCAAATCTCTGAAAATGCTCAGCAGCAGGGGAGAGGAAAAGGAAAACACACACACACACACACACAACTTGGCAAGAGTAGAGAACGCACCCTGTTGAATCTTTATTAGCTTTAACAGGAAATCGCTCTCAACATATAAGGCTGTCTTTGTGCTGCTGGAGCTCTCAAATTCTCCCTGCTGCAACAAATCCCGCGTACATCTCCGCTCTGTTGTCAGACGTGATTGTCAAATGTTAAAATTTGCAACATCCATAAAACCAGATTAGCAGTAGAGAAATCCTTATTTGAAAACAGATATGGAGACTTAGAAGCATAGCTTAACTTACACTTGTAATCAACTTGTTTGAAACCCTTTGTTATCGTCTTTTCTCTCGGTCCCGGGGGTAAGCCTCGGAGGACGCCCTACTCACTCCATCCCAACAAACTAATTTAAAGAGAAGAAAAAAAAAAAGGAGGAAAAATGTGCGCGTCTTTTTATGAGCCGACTAAGTGCTGTTTACCATTACCAGAAAGCTGATGCTATTCAGATTGATTCAAATGAGATTTTCCACACTTTCTGATGATGCGTTCTGGCACTTTACTTTGGTAGTCATCTCGCAACTCTCAGCCTGGTGGTGAGGCTAATCTCACTCAGGTTAAAGCTCAAATGTCTCGGTGGGATTCCTGCAAGGGCGGGGGGAGAGGGTTCGCTGTCTGTCTGTGGTTAAAAGACAGACCCTGATTAATATTCTCGAGGCATGAGACACGGAGAGAGACAGAAAAGGAGGGCGGGGTGCAGAACAGGACTCCCCAGTGTTCCTGTCAAGTTTGGTGTCTGACTGCATGGATTCTGGCTGCCGCTGCCGCCGCCTTACTGCGAATACTCGGCAGCCCTATGTCTGGATCTTTGAAGATAATGTGTGCTATTAATAAACAAACAGAAGCAATTACTGGGAGGGGGAGCAGAGGAGAGGGTTTGGATTAGGTCAGGATGAGCGCCGGCCTCACTTTAGTCTAAACTGATGAGCTGCTGCACTCCAAAGACAGTTGAGATACCAATCCCTTCTCGCTGACCCCTACACCCCCACAGCCTGCAGCCACAGAGCCAGATAAGACACCTGTGCGTGCGCATATGTGTGTATGTGTGTGTGTGGTCATATTTTATATTACAGTAGATCCCACAGAGAGCGAAGGCCCTGTGTTTCGTACCATGACTTTTACTATATATCTTCTCTTCGCTTCTCAATTTACGCGTAGCTTTCATTACTTGATGTGGACGGTATTGTTTTATTTACTGGTATGTGAAGCAAATATGTCAGAATTTGGTTCATTCTTTGTTTTTTATTTTTTTATTTAATAATTTATTTATGATTATCTATTATTTTTCATCTTTAAATGATAAAAAACCCCAAAACAAAACAGAAAACAGAGTCTGTTACAGGTTAGGCTAGGCTGTCTTATCATTCTCTCAAAATGCTCTAAAAAATGTTAACAAAGTTTAGAGTCGATTGTTACATAAAGGGTGTTTAATGAACTTGTGTGTGTGAAATGATAATGGGTGAAAAGGTTAGATGTTCAGACACTGTCCTGTGCAGGAAAGAAGCTTGGCTAACCAACAGCCTTTCGCTTCATTTTATCTATAAGGAGGTCTTTCTAGGGGTAACAGATATGCTTTAGGCTGCCCTTGTGTGATGTCACATAAACATGAAAATGGCTAACAACATGATAAGCAGTTTTATACCAATGAACAAAAGGCCCTAGTGACAAGCTGGCCAGCTTCCCCAGTGTTTCAAACTCAAAAACACTCCCGTCTGACTGAGGAAACACCTGCTAGCTACCCAGCTAGCTACTGACGTCAAATTTACATCACATCTGCGGTCACAAGCCACAGGTGCTGCTCGTGCACCTCTCGATTTTTGTAACCTGGCACGTTGTGCTGCTGCTTCTGAGTTTTGAAGGGTTTTAATGACTTCTCCTCCTGCGTGGAGGATGTGGAGGTTAAGTTTCAGTGGCGACACCTACTGTTCAGGAGAATACTGCAGCGGTTACCTGCACGAGGTTAGCGTAAATAAATGTGGCTTCGGCATCACTGCAGCAGGTGAAATGGGGTCTTAACAGCAACAGCTAACAGCTAAAGCTAGCAAATCCTAACAACAATTTTCAGCAGGAGACAATAACACACAAGCTGACAGCAGAAATACACATCATCATATAACAACTAGGAACGCTCAAACAAAGTTTTTTACTGCAATTAACTTTACATTTAAGTAATGCAGTTACAGTTATTCTACTAAAAAACAGATTTAGAAACCTGACAGCTAACTTTGTCTAAAGGTAATGTGAGATCATCCTGGCGTGGATGTGTGCCACGCAACTCTATAGATTTATTATAAGCGATTCGAAGTGTGTGGAAAATGCTGAAGCAGAAATAACACACGTCTGTGTGTGGGAGGCCCCGATCGACTACAACAAACAGCACTCCTGTAAGACAATGATGTAGTCATCTAAATGTCTGGTAATGGAACTCGTTGTTTCACACTTTAGGAGAAAAGCAGATGGAAGCCTCCTCCTACTTACTGTTCCTTCAGCGAGTCACTCCGTCAGGTTTCAGATTAAGGTGATCTAGTTAAGATTCCCACTGTGGCATCTGGAACTCCTGTCAAAGCTCCTTGAGCACTGAAAGTCCAGTATGCAGTGAGGATGACTGACATTCACTACCATGTCTCATTCTCCTCAGAGACTCTGAGCAGTCAATAATTCATCAGGAAGGTATACTCTCATGCACTGGTACAAGGTACAGCATGGAGTGGAAACTTTCTCTCTCTTCCCACCCTCAGTTTGTCATTTCTTTCTCAACCTACAATCCCTTCCCCGTCCCTTCCTTGTTCTCCCTCGTTCACTCACTCTTTTTTTCTACCCCCCACCCCCTTACTGTCTCAATTTATATTGCACCCCTTCAATAATTCAAAGTGATATATAAAAGTCAATGAAATTTGCCATACCTCGGGTCATTACGATGCCTGCCAGGGATTTGTGCCGAGCGTGCGCAGGACTGCAGCCGCCCACCAGCGACCGGTACTTCTCCCTCACCAAGTGGAATATTGAATCAGCAAACTCCTGAAAAACACAATCGCTCCCTTAATTTCTACTCGACACAATCTGTGGAGACCGACTACCCAGGTTTAAATTTGCTGCACTTGGTTAACCTGTTCAGCTAAATAGAGTGAGGTTTAGGGAGATTATCCTAAAATCAACTTACCTGTTTAGCTATGAGTACATAGAGATTTCATTGAAATGCTCACTAGGCATCGGCATTAAAAAAAAAAAAAAGATTTCCAACAGTAGCACGCAGCAACTTGATTAATATTGAAAGGTTTCAGTTGGAAAGCTCACCACACAATGTTATTAAATCAATGTTACCTGATAGCCATGTGTGTTTCAGATCTTAGATAAGAAGCAGTGGGTTCACCTACATGTGCAGAGGAAAGCTGAACACATGGTGCATTTAATCTTTATATCCTCATCTGGTTGTTAAAGAGACACAACATGTAAAGCTCTTTTTAAGCTCTTCCCTATTTAACCTTCACAGCTTACATGATCCCGACCAAGCACTGTTGCAAATGTAAAAAGTTTTCACTGCTTAGCCGTTAACTTTAACAGCAGAAGAGTTGGATACATGCTGGTATTTACTCAGTATTGTTCCTGCCAGGATATCCCAAAATAAATGATGCTGCCACTCGTCCCAGACCCCATTGTCTCCTGTCTGACTTCACTGGAGTGCACGTTGATGCTGGACACCATTTTTCAGTTCTCATTTCCTCCACCATCTGCCATTTGGAGCCCCTCTTAAAAAACCTGCTGTTTTTGCTTCTCAGTCTGACTGACATTACACATGCTGATTTACTGGACATAAAATGTAAAGCATGAAATAAAACTGTGCTCTCTATGTACATTTACCCCTCCACCTCCGACTCAACACTTCTCACCAGACATCCACTAAATCCACACTGTTCACCAGATGTTTGCCGAGGCATGGGCATGGTTTTCGCACCCTTTGGAATTTTTAATGCT
This sequence comes from Hemichromis elongatus, assembly GCA_015108515.1. Lineage (NCBI taxonomy): Eukaryota > Metazoa > Chordata > Actinopteri > Cichliformes > Cichlidae > Hemichromis > Hemichromis elongatus. The sequence goes on from VUQR01031096.1 coordinate 22,411, forward strand.
CTTTACTCGAGTAGTAATTAAGGGCTTAGTCTCCAAGCAGTCTCTACGCCGACTGTAGAGCGCAAACGGATCATTGGGAGATGGCAACAGAGTGGCAGTGGAGTGGGCCTTTTGGACAGACTGAAGCCCGCAGTGGCTAAAAGGACATCAACAGATGCCACAGTAACAGACGTACAGAGTGAGAGAGGAGCAGAGAGATTAAGGGCAAAGAGAAAAAAAAAAGCGAGGAGAGCAAATGAATTAGTAAGCATATTGCACATTATAGCCCTCGTCAGGGCTGTGAAATACTCTCACAGTAGGAACTGGAGGTGCTCACAGCTTGTGTTGCAGTGGGTGGTGTATGGGTGTGTATGTATGGACACAGACATATTGGCGCTTTGACACCGGTGTCAGCCCGAAGCTTTTTCGCCGAGTAGAACAGGAAGGAGCGGTGAAAAGTCATCACGGCGAATAACTTAGCACAGAGCTTCTCAGCTAACGGTGGGGTGAGAGGTCACAACCGAGGCGAGTCTCCTTATTTTTAACAACAGACAACAAAGACAAGAAGAAAAGACACTTTTACTTTTCCACTGTTTACTTTACGCTTGGCTAACACGTCACTGTTACTCGGCATTGCTGCCAGTTTTCCCCCATTTTTAAGGTCAGCAGCCACTGTCTTCATACGCACACAATGATCAGTAAACAGCCTCATTCCAGAGTCGCCTTGGAAATATAGTAATGAGGCATATTTTTGCTTTGCCATGCCAAAAGACATTTTAAAGCCAAGAAACTCTTCACGAGACAGCGGTACACAAAGGCAGCGCGCCCACAAAATAGCTCAAAACCAAATAAACACTTTGGGACGTGAACCATGACAATAATGTTTTACATGTATCACCAATGAATAAACAAGTATACAAAAACGCCTCTTTTTTCAATTCAAGGCAACAATTTCAAAGGTGCAGTGAGTAGAATATGTGGGGTTGCTGTAGGAAAGGAAGTACAGCCGGTCATCTACTAATCCAAAGGTTGTTGGTTGGATCCCTGGCTGCTCCTGCATGTATCCTAAGCATCCTTAGGGAAGATACTAACCCCAAATTGGTCTCTGATGCATTTATTGGAGTATGAACACGTGTGAATGCTAGATAGAAGGCACTTGAATTAGACTTGCTGTATAAAGAGCTTTGAGTGCTCAAGTAGAGCAGAAAAGTGCCAGTGCATTTTTACAATTCATCTTATATTACTCTAGAAAGTCTGCACTGTCAAATATTGCTGGGTGAATCATCCAGTCAACCCACATGATGATCTACTGGAGCAACTGCACAACATTTTGGAGTGTGCCTCCAGTCCAAAAGAAAACTGGCATCTTCTGCCACAGACTCTGGACTCCAGCATGGCCGTTTGCCAAGAGTTTCAGCCAACACAACTACTTGGTTTACAGCACGAGCAGCAGAAGGTCAGAATTATAGAGACTATAAAAGAAGAATATCATCTCTGGGCTTTCTTTCATGTTAGACAAACACATAGTAAAGGTAGTGTGCAAATTCATGTAGACATCCAGCCATCTTCCGTTGCTTATCTGTGTCTGATCTACAGGGCAGCCCTTCTTCTCCCCAGCCACCCACCCCAGCTGATGGGGGTACACCAAAGCTTTCCCAAGTCAGCCGAGAAATGTAATCCCTCCAGTGTGTCCTGGGTTTGCATGTCCTCCTCCCATTAGGACATACTGGAAACACCTCATCCTACCCAGATGCTTGATACCACCTCAGCTGGCTCCTTCTGATGTGGAGGAGTAGTGACTCTACTCTGGGATCTTATTCTTGAGGTAACTATCCAGAGCTTGTGGCCACAAGTAATAGGAATGCAGACTGACCAGAACAACAGCTTTGCTATAGCCCGGCTTCGGTTGATCGCTCTACAACACAGCATAAAGCTACAGGAGGAGATTTCTTCATTTTATTGGTCGCTTCAGATCAATTTTCAAGGTTTTAAACAGACACATTCACTATAAGTTGCTTTAATCCACTTTTAAACTAACAGTCTGCACCTTTAATATGCACAGCCCTACTCAGTGACCTGCAGCATGTGTGGAATGGCAGCAATTAGTTTGCCTGTTAAAAACATTTCTCTTTCAGAGCCATCCAACCTTTTGTGCTGTTGTTAATAGGAAACAGCTGATACTCACTAATGTATTTTTATGTCAGCACAGCAGATGGTATTTGCACTGAGTCTTTTTCTTTCACTTAATCGTTAATATGAATAACTATAACTATGTAGTTACATAGTTATGGATACCTACAATTATAACGATATTAACTGTACATAAAATATTGGAAGCTGTTGCTGTAAAAACATCAAAGTTTACAAAGGAGGGACGAATTAGGCTCTTGGAAAGCAACTTAAAGCTTATTAGATGTTACGCGGTTACAATATAACCAAAAAACATCTAAGGTGCCTCATCATTTAGTGAAATTCTAATTTTAGTTTACTCTTCCACCACATTCACAAACGACATAATAATGTGTAAAAACTAACAAACACATAATTTGTGTAAATTTGTTAAGCGCCCGTAAAGATGATCACACCACGAGTGCTATTTTGGAGTTGTGCTAACACGCTACTTTGTTCTGTTTAGTAAATCTGGCGCTGATAGTCTAACTTTATTACCTGTAATGGGTGGAACACCTGTTGTTTAGTGACTGACCTGTAGAGGGTGTAAAATAAAAAAGATAAATCTCACACTTGCCAGAATAACAAGTTTCTACAAGATCAACCTGGTGATGTGCTGGTTTGTTTTTTTAACAATGTGCTTGAAAAATGAACTAAAAATATAATTTCATATGAAACCAAAGAGCCTCAATGTTTTTTTTTACTCGGTTGCTTTGTTTTGCATAAAATGTCCAGTAAGGCTTTGTGGATGTTGTCCTTTAAAACAACACAAAGTTAGAGCAAAGTGTGGATAGTTGTTATTCATTAAATGTCAACAAAAACCGACAAAAATATAAATCTAAAAGATTTTTGCCAAAAAAATCAGGAAATTTATTGGTAATTTTGTGATATTTGGCAACATTTCTGTCAATTTATTCTGAGTTTACATTTTAAATTCCACAGTTAAAATAAACCCTAGTATGTGGAAGATTACCAAGAGAAAACCGGCCTCGCCATGTCCTGCAAAATGTTCTGATTCTACACGCAGTAACAAAACCTGTGGGGGAAAAAACCCCTGCCTTGTTTCTTGCTCCTGAAAGTGACATCCAATTAATTTGAACAGAATCCTGCTTGGCTTGGCAGCGTCAGCCGGTGTCGGGCACATTCTGAACCCAGAGTCAAGTCCTCCATCCCTCCTAAAGGCCTTTTCATTGATGACATTACAGAGGTGAGAGAACGTGGCAGCTCGGAAAGGCCCGGAGAGCAAAGGTGGAATAGACCCTGGCAAACAGCCCAGCTTTTCGTCCCTCCCTCCTGCTTCTTCCTCCTCCTCCAACTCTCCTTTAACTCTCTTTCCTCTCATCCTTTTCACTCTTTCTCTCTGTTGATTCCTCATTCTCATCATACCTTTTTACCTCCTTGCCTTTTCAGTCCTTTCCTCTCTTCCCTTTTCCTCCTCTTGCTGCACTGTAAGAATTGTCTGTCTCTAAGGTTGGTTTGTGATAGAGGGCAGTGATGTGCCAGGAACAAGAAGCCAACTGTGATTCAGAACCTATAATTTCCACATGGAAACAGCATAATCATGAACCTAATCTGCATCACCCAACTAAAAAGAAAAAAAGGCAGCGACCTGCAGCTTCAGCTCCATTCCTGCATTCTCTTTCCTCTGTTTATATTATCAAATATCTAAATACATACCCCCGTCTGTACTGTTTCCCACTAACATCTTCCTCACGTTGGCACGTGCATACACACACACGCTCATTCCTCAGTGGGGGAGTTGAGTGCCACCCTTAGTGTGGGCCTAATGTGGCAGAAAAACGGGGCCAAGGATCTCACTCCTCGGTCAGGGAGAACATCAGTTCGGCCTGCCGCACAGCGAGAAGGAGGGCCGGCTGGCTTGCTTTCGGATCAACATCAAGGTTAGCGCCGCTCCTCTATAGCTACGTTGGGAATTTGGTATTCAAACTCTGTCTCAGGTAACTGATATAAACTGCACTCTGAATGCACCTCAGGAAACTGCTGTAGTGGCTGTTGTGTTGCTCAGCCCACCTGGTGTCTTTGCCGCATTAGTTCTGACCAATTTACTTGGCAATTCCTCCGGGCATCCCGAGGATGGCGAAAACAAGCAGTGGCGGTTATTTACAAACATCTGCAGCTGTGCACAATGAAATTTACTGCCATAATATCACAATCAGCTGGAATCAGGGGGAGCTGAAATTAGCTAAATTAAAGCAAAATTAGAAAGAAACAGTGAACTCTGACTCTGTCTGCCCTGACTAAAATCAGCTCTAAGTCGCACTCGAGTCTGTTTGTAACTACATCAGTTAGCAACATTTGGCAACCCTCTGGTCCCCACACCCTATGATCTGTGCAGCTTAGGTCCAGTGACTTCAAAGTTTGCATGGTAGGCATTGTTCTTATATCTCAGAGCACTTCTAACAATGAATAATATGTGCAGCTGAGCACTTACATGCATAAATACATGAGATTCTACATATTTGTGGGTAGTTATATACAAAAAGCTAGTTCTTCGTCTGCTGTTTAAACCAATTATTTTGGTCAGTACCAAGAACATAATTAATCATTAACTTGAAACTCATCGAAAAGGGCCATAGACACTGCAAAAGATGGACATTGTCCTAAAAGTGTACCCATTTCAAAAGTGCCTGAACCTACATTCTTTCAATAGCCACCAGGGGGCGTTACTTATGGTTGGAAAGACTTAAAAAGACTGTTTAAGTCCTTCCTTTTTCAGGTCATACTCAATAAAAGGTTAGGCCCGTGTTGTAAACATTTTGGTCATTCTAAGTTTAACAGTCCATGCTCATGCTCATTTGCTGATGACCACCGATTGATAAGTTGCTTGTTATAGCTGGCTTTAAAACATCAAGCATGAAATGGTAAAAATGTTTATGTTGAGGCTTAAAAATAGCAACATTCATCATCCATCTTTGATACAGATAAACTCGGTAATGTAATGGTGTAATAATAGAGTGTGTTACTGTCAAAAGATTATTTATTACAGTTTGTTTTGGGTTGCTTGTCCCGTTTGGTTGGAGGGTGTGGGAAACCACTGCCCTGCCCCTCAGGGCATGAAGCAGGCATGGAGGAGATCCAGGCCCCAGAGATCCTCAGGCCCCCAGAATGCGAGAGCCTGAGGAGGACAATCGGAGGGGCAACCACGCCACTCTCCTGGAAAAAGTCTGTCTTCATAGGAAATAACACTTCTAAAGTCCTCAGATTCATCCAGGATCGTCGCAGTCCACTTCTGTTCACCCTGCTAACACATGACTGTACTGGACAGTACAGCTCAAATCACATCATCAAATTTGCAGATGACACAACAGTGGTGGGTCTCATCACCAACAACGATGAGTGTAAATACAGAGAGGTACAACACCTGGTGGACTGGTGTCAGAACAACAACTTGTCTCTAAATGTTTAGAAGACTAATGAGGTGGTTGTTAACTTCAGGAAGAGCTCAATGGCCCAGACCCCACTCCACATTACCTGCTGTTGAGATGGTCAACAGTGGGACGTTCCTGGGTGTGCACATATTAGATGACCTCTCCTTGAACCTGAACACCACCACCATCATTAAGAATGGTGATTATAAGATTTGGTCATTTTTAGAAACCCCCACCATGCTGTCAGAGAAGAACTGATGTTGGTGCTTTTAAAGCATTCATGTCATTTGATATATGAGTTGATAAATTGTAGGTCTGAAATCACTAGATTATTGCAGAATACCTGTTCTACATCTAGCCATGGCTCATCTAAGAAGGTATGTTTTAACCATCTTGAGATGAATTGTAGCCTGTTAGCTAGGAAGTAGTGTTAAAAGTTAGGCAGATCTAGTCCCCCTTTATCCTTGGTCCTTTGCAGCGTTTTTAAGCTGATATGCGGGGGTTCATCTTTCCAAAGGAATTTAAAAATCTACGAATCCAGAGATCTGAACCAGTCTAGTGAGGGTTTACTCGGGATCATTGAAAATAAATAATTGATTTTTGGCAAGACTTCATTTTTTATTGAAGTGACCCTTCCCCTCAGGAGACAGAACCTGGAAGATGTTTTGTCATTTGTTCTGACACAGGCTGTTGGGGAATTATATAATATTTTTAACCAGTTTATGAAAGAGTTTCCGAAACCAAATCTGTGTAAAGTTGCAAATAAAAATTTCCAGGTAACTCTGTCAAACGCTTTTTCTGCATCTAACAATAATATTGTGGTTTCAATGTTTTTACTGCACGAGTAGTCTATTAAATTAAGTTATCTATTTGTATTTGATAAGTTGATGAGTGCCTACCTTTTATGAAACTGATTTGGTCAGGATGAATTAAAAGGGGGGGGGGGGTTATCTTCTCTAATCTCTTTGATAGAGCTTTGCAGATTATTTTAAGGTCTACATTAATGAGGGATATTGGACTCTAACTTGAGGGAAATACAGTAGAATTCTGCTGGAAATCAATCTGAACCTGGAGCCTTATTATTGGGCATATCAGGGCTTCCTGGAGTTCAGCCGGTGTCAGTGGCGAATCCAGTACTATTGCTTGGCTGTCTAGTAATTGTGGAAGCGTTACATTGTCAAGTAACTGATCAATTTAGTCAAGTTCATTATAGTCTAAATATAAAGGTCCAATGTTCTTTTTATTTATAAGTGTTAAAGATACAGGAGCATGATCGATGACAGCGAGGATAAATCTCGATGTCTGAGCTGCTGACTAGGAAATAATCCAGATGAGAGTAGAAGTGATGGACATGTGAGAAGAAAGTATATTCCTTACGGTTGGGGTAAAGGGAGCGCCATGCATCGCAAAAACCCCAGTCACTCATTAACTGTTTGATTATATTTATGGACTGCCAAGTGTACTGAGCTCCTGCTGTATTGAGCCTATACATTTCTTCATTTAGTCCCAAGTTGAGGTCGCCCCCAAGAACAAGTGTGCAATCTAGGTGATCAGAGAGTGCACTAAAAAATGTGGAAGAATGAGGGATCATCAACATTTGGGTCATATATACTTACAATACATAGCTTTTTGTTGAGTATAGATAATTTAATAATTAGGAATCTACCCTCTGGATCTATAACTGTGTTGAGTACTGTAAAAAAATCCATTTGTAATATTTCTACTCCCCTTTGTCTAGAGTTATAGGAGGCTAAGGACATATTAGGAAACTCAGGTGCTTTTAGTTCATTTGCTGAGACGTCCGCCTGTAGTTTCTTACGCTGTTTAAGCTTATTACAGCTCTTTTAAGTCACAAAAGAAAAACAAACAACAGTAAAAAGCACACCTGCACATTTCTGGTCTTCAAATTATTTGTGAATGTAATAAAGAATGAAGTTAAAATGTAGGTAAGAGTTTTCAATACACTGTTATCATATTTTTTTTTATCAGTCCATCCAACCATTACCCCTTAACCCCCCACCCCCCAAGGCTATTTGTGCACATAAACAGTTTGGCGTCTTCCACCAACCACCGAGGTCCTCCACCAACAGTCCTCCTGCCGCCTTTCCTCTGAAGTCAATATTGTGGCAGGAACACAAAATGTCAACAGGAAAATTTTCTCTACTGCTGCTTGACCTAGAAGTCTGCGTCTGCTGGCAGAGCTGATGCCGTGTGTGAGGCAGGAAAATATAGTTCAGCTGTGTAATTTATTGTTTAGCACTATGGCCCCCAAATGGAAATACTGACAGAAAACTCCAGCTTCATCACTGATTGTGTTTTAAGGCCCTCCGTAACGCTGCCCGTATGTTTCTGCGCATCCTCAGTGAATCTGGTGAAACTGAAGCAGCCGCGTTGAATGTGTGTGTCCATGTGTGTCACTCCTCAATGAACATCACTGCATGATTTTTACCCCACCCTCGGGGAAACACACACACACACACATGCACACACACTTCAACCCACCACCCTCACACCTTATCACCCGCCAGCAGAGCAACCCAGGCAGCATAAAAATGGGGCCATGTCTTATATTTCTTTATAGAGGTATTTAACAATTCATTCTCCCGAGTTTTAATAGTGTCTGCCCTCTGCCTAGATATCCCCCCCGCCCCCCCCCCCCACCCCCCCCCCCCCCTCTTCCCCCCCCCCCCCCCTCCCCCCCCCCACCCCCCCCCCCCCCCCACCCCCACCCCACCCCCCCCCCCCCCCCACCCCCCCCCACCCCCCACCTCCCCCCCCCCCACCCCCCCTCCCCC
>VUQR01031096.1:30762-43826 GCA_015108515.1 Hemichromis elongatus
CCACCCACCCACTCTGTGCCTCAACCACCAGCCCTGCCTCCCTTCTCCCCATCCCTCGCCTGCCGCTGAGAATGAGGCTTTTGAAAATGGATATCTATTCATTTGACGGAAACGCTGCCTCTGGGGGCTTTTTAGATTCTCAAAAAAGCCCGACTCCTCACGGTGAGACAGATTTCCCTCTTGTTTGTTCTCCATATGATGTAAAGCATCGCTCTCGCTCCTAAATCTTTCTGCTCCTTCTCTCGCTGGCCTCTCGATCTGTATCGTAAGAGGAAAATCAAAACAAAACTGATATGTCACTACTCAGATCTCCTTTCAGCGGTCGCTCTGCTGTCTTGCCTTTTGTTGACAGTGAAAGATGTGGCTGTGCCATGTGACACCGACAAAGTGCAACCTGCAGGACTTGAACTGTGTAAAATTTGGAGAACGCTGTGAAACACTTTTGCACCTCGCCTCTAACCAGATCTAACCTTTTCCTGCGCTATGGCCAGATGGCCCTGCAGCCCATGGAACAGATTTCACTGCATGTGTGTGTGTGTCAAACTTTCTGCCTGAACAGCGGGGCCTTGTCAGTCAGATCAGGCAGCCGGGCTGCACCATGCGGCCGTCGTCATCATAACAAGAGGCTTTTTCCCTTTCAAACTACATGCTTGATGTTAGCAAGAGAGAACAAAGGCAGATGAAGCAGCACAAGAGAGAGTGAGAGAGAATGACAGAGATGGTGCATTTGATCTGTCTTTGCCACAGCTCTCCTCTCCATTTTTCCCCAGTGTGGGTGAGAGATAGGGGGAAGATGCAATGCTGCACCACAGGTTTCCAGCAGCAAAGCAGAGCTCAAGCAGAGATTCCTCATTAGGCTTGAAAAGGTGGAAACCACGGCGACAAGCCTTGTGCATGTGGTAAGGATCAGAGTCAAGGATGAGCTACCACAAAAATGATAACCTCATCCAAAAAACCAAGGGCACCGCTTTCTAGAAACCATACTAAACATAGAAGTGTTTCATTATGGCTTTGATGTTCTCCACTTGGGGCTGCAATCAATCCATGTGTTACACTGTAACGATCTACCCCTCCTGTACAGCCAAATTCATGACAAGGCCAAGCGACAACTTAGAATATATGAGCATTGGGATTTTAAGCCACAGACCCAGCGTGTCTCTGAGGACGATAATGTCAGCCTGTGGGTTCACTGGATGGTCCGCCACTTTGGTTGCATACAGATCACTGGATAAAACAAATGTTCTTGTGGATCTAGTCTTAAAGGGACAGTTCATTCCACAAAAAACACAACAAATTTGATCTGGCCTACGGTGCTTTTCATTTACCTGGCCAGAGTGGGAGATATCGGTTGTAGGGACCTCTGCAGAAATCATACACACACCTTGTGAAGAGCATCAATGAGTAACTATATTGTTTCTACCGAACTACAACCATAAACCTTGACACTGTGCAGAAATAAGTGCCTTTTTTCTGTAAAGGAAAGTGGCATCTGGTTCCCCTGTAGATGCTAGATCCAGATGCATTCCGGCACTGCTGCCCAGAGGAAAAATATGTACAGTTGATGTACAGTTTGGTGTGAATTGTCCCTTAAAGTTTCTGATGGTCCCTAGGGTTTATATCCTAACGACTTTACTGAACCCTGTCAAGCACCACCACACCCACATATCAAACAATTATTTAAATATTTCAAAATACACTTGATGGACACTGACATTTGCAGAGGCACTCGTGAGCCTCAGGGAAGTAATCCTACTGACTCCCTCTGATATTCATAGTGAAATATTCTGACAACTGCTGGATGGATTGCCATGAAATTTGGTACGAATACTCTATGTCCCCACAGGATGAATCCTAATGACCTTGATCTCCACAAGGAGGTCATCTTCACATGTTTATTAAACTATCTCACCATCTTCTGGTCCCCAGAGAAGTAGAGGCAGTCCCAGTACAGGCACAATTGCCCATCTCAGGCCAAGCACCAATAAACAACTGTGTGATTTTGACACTCAGGAACTTGAATCATCTCAGAGTCACAACTACAGCTGCTCGTCACTTAGTCAGTTTTGGACAGCACTGTCCCTGTTTTAAAACACCTCATGTCAGAACAAGGCTTTTCCTGCTTCTAAAAAAAGTATTTCTGCTCATCATCCATTCTCAACTACAAGGTCCTCAAGCACCTTGAGGCCGCTGTTGTTGTCGCTGTTGTTGTGATTTGGCGCTATATTAAAAAAAGCTGAATTGAGCTGAATGTACATGTTCACCCTTCAAACTCTCAACAAGTTTTTCATGGATGATTTAAAGTTAAATAGCGTAACCCAACCTTTGGTAACAGATAAACTTCATATGTCCCCTGATTGGTTACATCTGCTCAACGTTACTAATGCACTTAAGCCTAAATCCAAACATTAATTTGGGAAATGAAACCCCAGCATTCAAGCCAGATCGAGCTGAAGCTACTGAATCATAACCAACAAGGGCAGATGCTATGCATGACTGTCTCTGAAACTCATTATCAATCTTAATTCTCTTCATCTGATCAAACAAGCTCAGCCAGATACAACATAGATGCTATCAGGGCTCGGCCCATCTGTGGCTCCATGTTTGGTGTGGTTGTAATCTGGAAACCATGTTTGCCAGGTCCATCAATAACCTTTTTTTTTTTTTTTAAACAGCAGTTTCTAAATAGTTTTTTCTCTTCTGTGCAACTAGCATGTAAGACAATTACTGCATTAGCTTATAGAAATGTCTTTATGTAAATGATAATCACAAAATCAGACTCGAGATGAAAAGTCAACATACACTTGATTAATATGCATGTGCATGTGCAGGACGTATTACTTTTTTTTTTTTAAATAAGAAATTCCTTCTTTTTTGCTTTCATCCTATAAACTTCTTCTCTTTCTGCCCCTGAAATGCCAACACTTTGTAGCAATTTATTCCTTATCTTCCACTTATCCAATTGAAGGTCCAGTTAACCTAACATACATGTCTTTGGACTGTGGACAGGTAGAGGAAGAACAGGACATGTGAAAACTAAACTAAAACTAAAACAGAACTGGAGTCTGTGGTGGTCTAATAGTTCAGCGATGGTCATGGAAAATGTTTCCTCCCCTGTCATTTAGTTTACACTATGTGGTGAGCAGAAACATAATAGCAGCAACAAATAATGAATAAACTGCAGCAAAGTGTGCCTAAGTCTTGCAAATGTCTGGTTGGAAGGTGGGTTAGCTTCTGCCACAATCTAAAACCTCTCTATATAATAATTCACATCACAGCCTAATTACATTAATTATACTTATTCATTTGGTGGGATTAATGTAATAAACCTCAGAGGAAAACTTTATATGCAATTATGTCACATTTTTACAGTCTTAATGCCACAAAAAGACCTTTGTGGCATTTGACAGATATTTTATGGCACTTCTGGTTCACCTTACAGTACACAGACGAGTTAACGTGCTCTTCCTGAATTTGCCTTTAAAATATGCACAGGGCAGAGGAGATCACAGAGAGCAAGAGGAAAATAAATAAATAAATGAAAGGTTCACGGTGACAACAGATGGAGCACGCCTAAGTCGTCTCGGTATAAATCCCCTCTGATTAACCTCCACGGTGGAGATAAAAGCAGCGATACGCCTAAAACGACTTAATAATGTCAGGCACAGTGTAAAACACACACCGGCGGCTTTATACATTATGCACCAAAGGCCAGCAGAGGGACTCCTGTGAAAAGATAACACGACCTACCCCGGAGAGAGATGGAGGGAAGCGTGGAGAGAGAGAGAAAGAAAGATGCTGTATGGAGACTGAGGAGGAAATGAGAGGGTCAGCCATGAGGATTTAACAAGAGTCTATCATCTACAGTACATTGTTGACTAAGGGAGGATGGAGGAGGAGGAAGCCACTCCAGAGGCCCCCGAGGGCTGTTCACACAACTCCCATTAATTTGCCCATGATTTAACAGAGAGACAGAGAGAGAGCCTGAACGAGACCAACCTCTTTGCTCCAAGTTTTATATGTGTGTACTAAGGAATAACGGAAGCAGCCGTGGACAGTCTCAAAGTGCCCCAGAGACACTTTGCAGTCACAATCTCAATTAAGCACTTAGCAATTGCAGCTAACTGTCACTTAAAAAAATCAATAGTTATTAATCCCGAGGGACATCATGTTTAAGAGACTTCTGGGTTAATTGCTGCCATGATTCGACTGAGAGAACAAATCTCAAAGATCTCTACAACAACTAGGGCTGAATGTTAAAAATTACACAATCGAAAAGCTTTTAATGTACTCAAGTAAGACACCATATCCCACAATATGGATGCTTTCATTATTTCACCTACATGTAGTACGCTATATACTTACTTGTAGTACACCATACACTTGATTCACCTGTAATACGTGAATTCTGACACAGTAGCATCACCTCAAATCGAACAGTTTAATTCGTCCATGCACCAGAAATGATGATCCAACATTAGACTTTTGCACAAACCGCTGCATTATGTGACCATTTATATACCTCAGGTTAAACCTCACAAAATTTCAACAATCACCAAACAGCTAAAACAGTAAATGAGTACTTCAAGAACAGTTTCTCGAGGAAAACATCGAGGAAAACTTTATATTCAAATTTGTCGCAGGAAGTGGCAACGTGGCGACTCCAGAACTTCGAATGTCACTGAAATTCAGAAACTTCGTGTGATGATTGGAGCAATATCCACTGGCACATTTTTCTGAAAAACTGAGGTTAGCAGTTGAAGCAACTAAGTGGTAAATACATTTGAGGCAATCATATGCTGGAATGTCTGCTAGCAATCAGACATCAGCATCAATGCAGTTTGCAAAAATTTAAATGCTTCCTGCGTGGCCGCCTCTTAACGCTTCCTAATGCGGTTTGTATCTACAACCTATTTTTTTTTTTAAATTTAGCATAAATCTAGCATATTTCACATTGATGTACCTTTGTTTGGTTCTAAGTGCCACTCTCCAATCAGCACAAAAGCTCGATGCAATTCTTAAGCTATGAAAAAAAGCAATTCATAGCCTCAAACACATAAACGAACTGACATGGATAATTATGACCTGCTGCAGGGGGATTATGTCAAATGCAAAAATATAACCGGCTGGAAACCTGGAGGGAGATCCTTGATGAAGTCAGCAAAATGCTTGTTCTCATTTAGACAAATGTGGACTAAAAACCAGGCTGAGGAGCAGCGCAGGCTTCACTCTCTGTTAATATGACCTTCCCCCACTAGGAGCATCTGTGAAGCCACATATCTGATAGAAGAAAATAATCACAGCAAAATAATATTCACCTGCTGTGGTCAGAGATGGACTCTATCGTAACAGAGGTGTGGGACATTGACTTTTTTTTAATAAAAGTCATATATTGGTATGACGTGTCAGCTCACGGATTTATCAGTCCAACTCTATTCTCCATCTCCCAACAGAGCTTTTCTGTCTGGAATCAGTAATATTTTATGCCAGACAGAGCGAAGCCACAGAAATAATAAATCCAGGAAAACTGTTTGCTTTTTCGACAGGTGGAGAGACTGCAGCAACGGCTTTAAAACATTTCAGGGGAAGGGAGACTCTAGAATTGGCTTTCATGTCTTAAAAGAGTGGAATGGCTCCTCTGAAGCACTGCGATGGCTCCCTCCAAAGGGTGGACGATTGTGTCGGCCTCAGCCCAGACGCAGTGGCCGCGCCTCCATCTCTGCTGCTCTTGAAGATACCGCTGTGGCTTTTTTTTTGGTGGGCTCGACCCTGGCAATCAGCGAGACTTCAAACCTAAGCGCCACCCTTTGAACGCTGCCCGTGAACATCTGTTGCCAAGCGCCGCTTTTTCTCTTGGCTTGGAGATTAGAGGCGAAGACGAGGGGAAACACTGGTGCTTTCAGAGGCTTGTCTGTCCCCCCTGTCAAGCAATGTCTAAAGTAATGTTCTGTCAAGGGTACAATGTGCTGCTAATAGCAATACAAAACGTACTAATTTACATGAATACAACAACATGTCGACTCGAGTGAATAAAACCTTCACGTGCTTCTTCGCAGCAACGCTGAACAATTGAATAGAGTGTAGCAGGCCACACACTGGAAATAAATATCAGCTCCCTTTGTCTGCCTTTGTTCGTGTCTGAAGCAGAACAAGTTTGATGACTGAGTGCAAGACTGTTTAACTTATGCAGCTGTATTTTCTTTTGCATTGTGGCGAGTCCTTTTGCTTCTGATGGAGTCATTTATCCAGAGGCCTTCCCTCCGCTGGTGATGACTAAGTGTGGACCAGACTCTGCATCATGGCTGTGGGTGCTGCTGTGGCCGAAAGGCCCTAGAGCCAGCCATACATCATCAGATATTGATACGCTTCCACCACAGCGCCATGGCTGACATTTGATTCATAGCTCTGGGTGCTCTTTTTGAATCCCTAACAGTCAACAAGGGATCATGGGTAAATGTCAGTGTTGTGTTGGTTTGAGGCGCCTCACTGACATGAGGGAAATTGGTAAAAATAATGGAACTGGTTAGGACAGGTAACTTTGTCTTGAGTTAATGGGCCTTTAGTGTGTGTGCTATGGCTGGCTAGAATTTAATGACAGCAAAAATGGAAAAATAAGTTCGTAACGGTGCATGACTCTGGATTGTAATGCTTTTCTTTCATTTCACACTTGATATTTATTTTTGCATTAGCCTGCAGACGCCCACATATCAGCACAACCCTTTCTAACAAGGATGACATACTCAATATCTGTCTGTAAAAATATTTATATATTAGCACAAAGCTGAGCAAAGTGGGCGAAAACATTTCGTCTACTATATGTCCTCTACACTACAACCCTCTCAGTCTCTCCATGTGTTATCTTCGAGCTCTGGCTGCTTAGTAAGGATCAACATACACTCATCTTGAGCTTCACTCTGGGTCTGGGGGGTCTTTTAGTAGCTTTGCGTCACGATGTTGACTTTGCAAGTACTTAAAGAGATTTGATGGTGTTTTCACAGCAATGGACAGTTTCTGACTTTGTATTCTAGCCCTAACCATAACCTTATCCCTAAGCCTAACCAGCAATTTAATGATGTTAAATAGTGTTTTCCAAAGCGATTTTAAGAAAATGAACGAACATGGGTAGATTGATTCCAAACGCTTGTCCCGTTTCCTCATTTTTCAGTCTTGTCAGTTAGGAACATGTTGGCTGCCCGGAAGTGTAATATGTTGACGATTTGTTACCTAGCGTAAAATATTACGTTTTGGGAGTGAGAACGCGTTGGGCAAAAACTATGGGGTTTGTAACATTCATTTTTCTGGTCATGACCAACTGGGAGGAGACCCTGGTGCAGAACCTGCTATATAGAAAATATATGTCAACTTGCCTGGGAACACCCAGGGACCCCCTAGGAGGAGCTAAAAGGTAGTGTTGCTGTGGGTAAAGATGTCTGCTTATACCTAGCTTACACCTGCCTCACGTGATATCGCAACTGCTGACATCTGTTGCACCTTGCTATTTCAGTCTTTGATTGATTTTTGTGCATGGCGCAGTCAGACTGAACACATGAGTGGGGCTCAGGAGATACAGGAGCTCAGAGATTCCCAGGTTCTACAGAGGGACACTGCAACTGCTTGAAGACCAGAATTTCCAGAAAAAACAAAAACAACAACAACAATAGCAACTCCCGCTCACCTACACAACCAACGCGGAATCTTTACCTGACTGTCAATGCACACAATTTCATGGATAGATGGTTTGAATTAATTAAACTATTTGGATATGTTATTATTAACTATTTGGATATATTGGTTAGCCATTAAGATTACAAATGACGATAAAAACAATTGATCATGTCATGCACTAAGGGCTATTTTCCTTTCGCAGGACATGCTTTCGATATTTACTCATAATAGTTTTTTTCTTTAGACCGGTCAGAGTGGGAGCGCGCCGTTTTGCGTAACTATATTTAAATGCCCGTAGAACCGCAACCACATAAGCTAGCGCAATCATTTTTTTTGCATATGAAACCGGAGAGTTTGTACTTACATCTTATGCCATCGGCTTGTCCTAGGTCACTGTTTCCTTCCACAGAGAGCTTTGCAAAAGCTTTGGAAATTGTTTATTTTCATGCACTTGCTGTTTTTCTTCCAAATTTGCAGTATAATATTTATTTTCGTTTTTCCTGCAGTATATAAAAATTGATGTATCTCAAAAATAAAACAATAAAGAAACTCAAATTAAATTTCCTGTGGCTGGAAACTATTTTGTGCAACTTTTTTGTATTTACAGTTTTGAGGGATAAAGCTCTAGCACTACAAATATATGTAAAAAAAAAAAAAATTGTAGTTTATTGCACTTTTTTGCTATTTATTTAGTTACTATGGACTGAATGATAACATGTTATTAAAATTTGGGCTCTAATGGTTGTATTGACGTATAACAACTTGAAATGCTCCCAAAAATAGCATTAAAGCAGGTAAAAATATAATGATAAGCTCTGGCGGACTTGGTTCTATGGTAGGTCTTAAAGGTTACGTGTTTAACAAAACTTCCATTAAACAGCTTTATCCATGACCGTACCTAATCATGCTAAAGTTATATAAAAGCTGTCTATCTCTTAAAGATGGCTATAGGTTTATATATGAAGAGGCCCAGATAAAAGTAAATGTTGGTCTAAAACGTTGAGCAAGATTGCGATTGACACAAAATAAATACTTTTGAGACTCTCCTTAGATCCGAACTGGTCAGTTTTCCCTCTGAATGCAGGGTTGTGCATTGCGACCCTGTGCACTCTGTCTGGTTCACTGTATGAGAGCACATTAAACAAAAAATTGCCTGATTGTCACGTTTCAGCAGGGACTGAACCATTCTTCTGTGGAGGACCTACTTTTACGCAGACTGAATGCATGTATGTCAAACAGAGCTGTTCAGCTGACATTTCAGAGATGTGAGGTTTTCACCCAGCAGTGATACAGTATGTTTATCCTCGAGACAGTGGCTATATGTTTACACCTGCCCTTTGGAGAAAACAGCGCTGCTCTTTTCTGCACTGATGAATGTGGGTTCTAACAAACATCCTCTGACAGAAGAGGCTTAAACAGTGCATGATCCTTCTCACCGCCAACCGCTACGTTCTCGCACACACACACACACAGCGCTGGGGCGACACAATATAATATGCACTTCACTGCCTGCGGATGAAATGAATGCAAATAACCGCATGAGAAAGCCTTTTGAGCATGCCAGAGAAATCAGTCTGTGGCCCCTGCTCTTTTAACATTTACTAAAAATCCATCAGGTGGCGTTTGCAGAGTAAGCAGAACACCAGATAGACTGTAACAAATGCACATGCTCTCTTTTGTCACCTTTTCTTTCCTTTCCACCAGACCTTTCAAGTGCACACACACACACACACACACACACACACACACTAGAGTTGTGTGCATACAAAGCGTTCATAAGCTCCTGCAGAAGGCCAACAGAGAGAGCGGGGAAGGCATGACAATAGACTGAAAGGAGAGTCAATATCGAACTGAGGAGGAAAAAAAAGCAAAGAACATTGAAGTACTATACCTATTGTGTGTGTTTTACTTTTAAGCCTATGCTTCCTTTTGAAATAGTTAAATTACACACCACCGCTCTGAACTCCGATACATTAGACACTCTTTATAATGAATGCATGTCAAGCTACCAGATGCTGCACAGGAGAGTTAACAAGCTGTTTGCTTTATTCCTTGATTTAAATGCTCTTTGTCCTCCCTGCAGCTTATGCAACTTGTGTTGCTGACGAGTAAGGGAGTCAAGGTGAAGCTTGAACATAAAAAGAAATGGAGTCAAATGAGCGTTTCACCTTGAGACGGCGAGATCACCGTTTCTCTACCTTCACAAAACGTAAAAGCTTCAAGCTCAACCGGCGGTTATGTTAAGAGTACTGAGAGAAAGCACTGAATGTCAGCTAGGCCGGAGAGTCGGACTGTTTGTGGAAAGTAGCTGCCACAACCAAACAAGCCAAAGCTGTAACTGTGTTTCTATAAAGTGGTTCAGAGGAGACGGTGCTTGACACGGGGGGGTTGTTGTAAGGGAAGCAGGAAGAGAAAGAAGGTGGGAGAAACGAGTAAGGGGTGAAGAGGATGTATTGTGCATATATACATGTCCATGGATGACACCAAAGCAATAGTGGGGGGAAATGTAAAATGTCTATTACTGTGAAAAGGTTAGAGGACATATAATACACTAAAACACATGAAAGGAGAAAAATTATAATTGTTTGAATGTATTTTTACCTTTTTTTAATTTAACAGTCAGAATGAGCTGTTCTCAGATAAGCAAGTCATTTTGCTGTGTTTCCCTGTTGAAATAAAATCTGTTTTGGTCTCTGTTGCAATTTTCTGACATCGGATTTATTACTACACCATAGCATAATTAGATGTGGCAGGTAGCCCTTGTGCTGTGTTTCTAACAAAGTGCAGTAGCTATATTATTTTTTAGGAAAAAACAGATTTCTATGTATTTCTATCCATCTCTGTGTTGTAGCATGTAACAACTTTATTAAATAATAACGCTTTACTTCTTTTTTTTTATTACACGTGCATAACTACAGTGAAATGCTCTGAGGCCTCCCAAAACAATGGCTTACACTATTTTCTTTTAACAATGTGCAAGAGCACAAGCAAAATTCTATACTAAAATCTGTCCAATCCTTCATATTACATTCCTTTTATCAATTTTTCTTGTTTGTGTCGGTGCTTTTACTGTTTTAAAAAGTTCGCTGTTATAGCCTGACTGGTGTATGGATATTCTGCCAGGGCAAGCAAGGCAATCATTGCTTCTCCAGTGAAATAAATATCGACATCAATATAAACCAAAATTAAACCAATCCCTATCCTTGTATTTGAGTGTTGTAATGTCACAGAAGCTTTACTGATTGTCTGTTGCACTATCCTTCAAATTACTGCCATCTTGTGGCCGCAGCTGGCTATTGTTTCTGGAAGCAGGCTTAACTCCGCTTGCCTCCAAATCCATTGGGATTTTTAGCGTTTCTCAATTTTACGGACAAGTCTGTGTCCTGTTAGTTGATGTGATGGTCAACACTGTTGCCTCACAGATAAAAGGTCCTGAGTTTGACTCCACCATCTGGGCGGGTGCTGGGTATTCTAGCTTCCTTCCACAGTGTAAAGATATGCAATTATGCGTGTAAGGTTAATTGGTAATTCTAAATTGCTTATAGTTGTGAGTTTCAGCTCTTGTCTGTCTCTCAGTGTTAGCCCTTTGTCAGATTGATGGCCTGTCCAGGGTTTACCCCGCCTCTTGGCATATAGTAGCTGGCATAGACTCCACCTGCAACCCTGATAAGGATAAACGAAAGAGAATGGATGGATGGTGTAGTTGGATTTTTCATATTGTGGTATTACTACTTTTTCTTGAGAAAGGTTCTAAAAAATGTGTCCAGAACTCGTCATTGTGAGCTACTGGTAAATATTTTGACGATAAAAACAGAAGTAATAATATTTTACAATTCTTAAGGCAGGAGGGAGCGCAGAAAAGTGACAATAAAGGTGATAAAGCAGAACGCAGGAAGCTGTCAGCATGCATGTCTCTTCAAGCATGTGAGCTGAGATGAATCGTTCTCAAAAAGAAGGATGTCACATCATATGGCACCGCTGCTTTAAGCTAAGCCATTTTTTTGTTTATCCCTTTTGTGCTAAAAGCTCTCCTCGTCAAACTATATGCGTCTGCTGGCAACTGTGGCGTTTCATTTCTCCATCAGCAGGAGCGGTGCGTGTTCATCATCCTGCAATAGAGGCCGGTATGCAGAGACAAGAAACAGGGCAGCGAGAATGGATTTGTTATGTACCTGCTGACGTACTACCAGGTGCTAAAGCAACGGTTGGAAAGTATTAAAAGTCAGAGCGTGCGCTTTCTTAAAGTTATATGCAACTTGAGGACAAGTATGCGAGTGCTAGTAGTTTTTCATCTTTTTTAGCCAATGTGATGGATAAATGCAGCGAGCTGGGTCAAAGTTTTTTCTTAGACTAAAAGCTTTAAAGTCAGTGCAAGTGAAAACTTTCCCTTTCAGCTCCAGACTAAAGTATATGATAACTATTCATGCTGTGAGCCATGGATTTTGTTTCTGTATAACGCAATCTGTCAAAGCTTTATCACTCTACTGTGCAGCCAATCGAATGGCTAATCAGCCCATCTAGCCAGAAGACTTTGTTCTAAAGTTCACACCGCTGAGGTATGTTGAAGCTGTACGAACAATCCACCTCTGTGATAGTACGAATGATTGGTACAAATGTTGTAAGGGCATGATTTGCTCTAGCCTCCAGAATGGCTCGTATTTGATCTGCTAAGTGCTTTGAATCAGGCAAAGATGTTATGACTCACGGCAACCCTGTCTGTCATCTGTATGCAGAGTTCAGCGCTTCCTGTATCGGAGGGGAGGAAGTGCCACCAAAGGTCGCCCCAGAAACATCCCTCTGTGACAATGACAATGGAAGCTGGTATTAACAGGCCGCCTCACAAATTTAGAGGTGATGTCTGTGACCCGAATCAGCAGTTCTGCATTTCTAAAAGCAATTGTTATGGAAAAAAATGAGGAAGAAAAGAGCCATTTGATGATAGCAGAGAAAGTATGAAGTTCAGTAAGAGTTCAGACGCATTTATTTTGCGTATTCATACTTTGCTAATCTGGCAGGGCTCAGCTATCGCAAACGGGCAGAAAGAAATGCTGCTCTATGGAGTGAATAATGTTTCACCTTTCCCCTGTGATTTCACACGCGCACGCATGCACACCTGGTTACCTTTAAAATATCCACACATTCTAACACAGGGCTGCAAAACCCATCATGTAAACATTATGAGTAACATATATGACCTCTGTGTTTCCTCTTATTGCCCAGTGGGATAACATAAAAATACATGAAGATGGAGCAGGGGCTCCATCCATAACTCAGTGGACAGTGGTTCCAGGCACAGCGCAGGCCTTAACTAGCTGGCTGTTGTATACTCGTGGGCAGGCAGGCTGAAATATGAGGTCTGAGGACATGAGGTCTTCCCAGAATGCTAAACTCTTTCTTTCTCC
>VUQR01031096.1:44190-78673 GCA_015108515.1 Hemichromis elongatus
CAAATTTTAACCCCCCCCCCCCCCACCCACACACACGCACACACACACATACTCTTTTAGCCAAGAAAAACAAATGCATGACTGTTGTTACACTTTTTCACAGTATTCTACTAATGATGGTCTTCCCAGACTCGTTCATGGTCTTATTTATTAATTATGAAGGTGTAGCAGCAGACTAATACTGCAATACTGCAGTAATCTCAAATGGTTGATCAAAACGTTGACCACAACCGTTGGGCTCTTTGAGCAAGCTGTTTTAGCTGTTTATGCTAAGCTAAGCTAACTGACTCCCACCTTTGGTCTTATATGTAGCACAAACCCTTTCCTTCTTCTTCTAGGCAAATAAGCAAATAGTCATAATAATTAGCCATTTAGGACCATGATTAAGTGTGAGAATGACGAGGTGTGAAAACGTGACTACAATGGACATCATAAAAGATGGACGCTGCCACTATGATCTTACCCATTAGTTTTTGCTTTCTGCTTTTTGAAGCCTTAATGTTAGCATTAAGCCAGTACCTTGTTTTGCTGTAACCAAACGCCATATGTGGATGACAAGGTGGAGTGGACAGTTATCAGATAAGTCCAACAAGTATGGTCAGCAAGTTGTGTCCGTAAACTGCACAAGTATGGTACATAAGCACAGAAATCAGCCGCTGTCTGCCGACTGATTAATGAAACACTAGAATTTCACTCACTGAAACTGGATTACAGCCTTCTTGGATGGTCTTTACTGCACAGTGAGGTATAACACATGTCAGATAATTCACTTAAAAATGTCCTGAAAGGCACCAACAGCACAAACACAGTGGAGAGGACTGGTTTATTAACTTAATGTCTGACAGAAGCCAGGACACCTGTACAACCAATCAGCCAAATACAAATTTCAGGATAAACACATTAAAAAAAAAAGAGGCCCAAACCACTTTTTACCAGTTGTAAAGATGCTTTGTAAGGGTGTAAAGATGGCTGTTTTAACATGGGAGTGCATGTGGATTGACACCAGCCTCAAGTGGCCAATAGAGGAACTGCAATTTTTGCCACTTCTGCTTTGGCTTCCTCATTAGCCCTGGAGGTTGCAGTTTGGTAAATAGTGCCTTCATTATTATTATATTGCTGTTTAATTACATTTTCATAACAGTTTTATCTTTGAGTCAGTGTATCCAAAGACTATTGCAAAGCTGAGCGTGTTAACATAAGAGGAGGTGCTTCCTCCGTAAACTCAAGCAGACCACAGCAACAGCATGAGTAAACTATGGAAAACCACTCGGGAAAACATCTACAGAGATTTAGGAGGCCCAGAGGGTCCCAGCGACCAGCCAGGCGTGTGAGTAGTCGACGAGGGACAATCACTGTCAAGGGATGTCTGTCATTTTCTGCAGCACTGATATTTTGGACATTTAGTTTTATTTTAAACACACAAACACGTCACACCCAAGACTATTTTCCAGACAATATTTTGTGCAGAAGGTAAGCTGATATAATGTTAAAAAATATGCCACACAAAACTGCAAATGCACTATAGTAACGGGTTAACAGCTTTGAGAAAAAAAAAATAGCTCGCTGCTTTTTTCCGATTATATTTTTTTCCTCTTGTTCAATTCTCTATTTGTGTCAGACTGACAGATACTGTAGCATGTAGTACAGATTATTAAAGTTTAACGGCGGTTTCTCCCACATGTACTGAGGCCTGCATCCCATAGTCTGTCTGAACTTCACTTCCAGTTCGAGCTGCTTTTTCCTCTTCTTTATATTCAAGCAATAATACTACATTCAAATTGACAGTTAAATTATTCCAGGATAATCCTGTATCGATGAATAATCAGATGTTTGTAACTGTTGCCCAGTGCTCACTATCACACAACAGTCCAACCCTCAAACTTCAATAAAAGAGGGAATTTTAAGAATTAAAAAAAGAAAAGAAAACTGACATATTTTTAAATGTTTTTTTAATGATTTACACATGAAAAAATAAACGTAAAATTTTTCAGCAACAGCTACACTTTGCTTCTGTACTTTTGGGTAGTTTCACGTAGAATAAAGCATGATATTTTAGAAACCGTGCACATAAACAACGGTCGCATAAATGTGGTGCGACATTTGATTCTAAAGTAAAAACAGATTGGAGGATAAGAAGTCTCTGATACGAATGAGGTGGCAACAGCATGTTTGTTTGTGATCTACAACAATGATTCACTGCTTTTTCCATCCCTCTCCTCATTCGCTCGTCTAGCTCGCTCCACCATCACGGCTCTTTGAGTCATGAAGGAAGGGTCAAAGTGTGAACACTGTATTTACAGTAGCAGTTTAGCAGTTCTTACACAGCAGAGCCAGAACAACAGCTGTTTTTGAGTCGCCGTGTTCACAGTGATGTATTTCCAGTGTTATTGGTCGGCATCTTGTTTTCGAGAAGCAACTAATAAAATAAGTGCACAAGTGAGTGCTGAATACGACAAAGATGTCCTCGTCATTCCTGCAATACACAAGTTATAAACAGTAGTGATATCTGTGATTAACCAATCAGAAAAAATCCTGGCTACACAGTTTATGTGTCTTAAAATAATGAGAGCACTGTCCCAGATGCTAATGCCAGACTACACACTGTTATTCTGACAACGGCCCAGGCAGATTATTACATGTCACATCAGCATCCACGCCAGCTTAGAATGAAATGAATCACTCAGTGTCAGGGAGTTTTTACTCGATCCTTTGATGATGCATCTGTTGATCTCCTCACTGTACGTGACCCCACTGGCTTCATGAGAAATTACATCTCCCAGCTGCGATGCATGCTAATGTTGGGCGCTCACGTGTCTCCGTTCAGTGCATATGACAGAACGGTCCACTGCTCCAAGCTGGAAGGTCATTTAAAGGCCAGACATCCAGACCCCTCACCTCCTCCCTCCGCTACCCATCTCCCCCTGCCTGAGAACCAGAGATAAACCTACACATGCCAGCCACACAGGACCAATAGTCGTGATTTATCAGAAGCCATTTGCTACCTGAACGCCTATGAAATTGTAATGAACTTGATTATGCTTTTAATGAAGTGTGAGAGGTTCCTCAGAAATGATTATAGCCGCGCTCTGGCTCACAGCTATGGGCTGTACAGGGAAAAGGAGGAGGGAGAATGGAGGAAAGTGAGGACTGGAGGATTGTCACAAAGAATGAAGACTTGGTATAAGCGACTCAGGATACTGTAGGGCAAGCCGAGGTGCACGCGGCAGCGCCACGCTTCTTTGGAATAGATTACAGGGGTGTTTTACTGTATGTGCGAGGTGACTTGACCCGACCAACCCCATTTCAATTCCTCCCTGCTAAGGGATTTTCCCTCAAAGCTGCATGCTGACGCGGTACATTAGATTGAGCAGCCTGCAGCCTCATAGGTCACATTTTGCATACGTATTAGGCAGATTGGGATGATTCTAACCTTTCCACGTACAGGGGGCTCACATTCAGACGGGGGAACATTATTGTTTGGTGATTTCACACACAAATCTCCACTCTCCCTTGCTGCTTTTTCTTTAAATACCAAATGATGAGCTAAGTGGTTGGTAAAAGGGCACGCAGACAGTCTAGAAGCAAAAAGCAGCTTTTTGCACTCATGTGACAAATTATAATGAGACACCTTATGGAAGTGCATAGGGTCAGATCTGCTTTACAGCACTTTAAGCTCAAATTTGGTTTAAAACACAACAAAAACTACTGCTCCATTGAGTTCATGGAAATGGGTTGCATATGCATAGATTATGCTCTAACAGTATTGTACTCAGATTACTATCATATGGCATATGGTCTACATATGGCTTAGTCTGACTGATCAGTATAAAATAAATGATTTCTAATGAGACATACAACAGAAATTATTGCATTATGTGTTCCCAAAAGAATAAGAGCAACAGAGACAAACAATACTTGAAGCACTGTAACCAGAACTCCTCATGAGGAGGTTTCTTTAAAATATTTCTTTAAAGACTTACTGTGATCCAGCAGGTAATTAAGAGTAAGTTTTCTCTTGTATACATGTTTCTTGTATAAATGTTGCAGTAGACTAGAATAGAAAAGGTTTTATTCTGTTGTCTGTGAAGTCTCTCAGTCATCCAGTTCATGGTAGTCTAAGAGGGTGTTTCCCAACCTTTTGGAGCCACGGCACATATTTCACATTAGAAAAATCACACGGCACACCACCAAACACAAAAAGGTCACTAAAAGCATATTGCTCATTTTTCCCCGTGCACCAGATATGGTGGAATTGTCTTGGTTTGTCCCGAGTATATCTTTCTTGCTTTCATCTGACCACTACTCACGCTAGGGCCTTCATCTGGGTCGGACTTTTCTCCAGGCCCCGGGTCAGATTAACCACTTTTTCTTTTTAAATATTTATCTTTTGGTATCATGCGCTGCATTGTCTCACAGCATGACTATTATGTAATTTCTTCGTCTTCTTCTGTTTTACTGGCAATTGGCATCCGAATGTAATTAGAGCAGGTAGTTGTACTGCCCTCTAGTGGAAGAGATTGTAATTGTTCGGCCCCGTTACGTCGATCACTTAGTGCTAAGCAGGTGGAACCAGATAATCTTCCACGGCACACCTGATCATTTCTCACGGCACACCTATGTGCCACGGGACAGTGGTTGGGAAACACTGATTTAAGTGACTGGATGTGTTTAACCCTTTAAAACCTGACCTAATTTACCCTTTAACCCAGAGGAGGGCAACTCCAGGCCTCCAGGGCCGGTGTCCTGCAGGTTTTAGATGTATCCTTGATCCAACACAGCTGATTTAAATGGCTAAATTACCTCCTGAACATGTCTTGAAGTCCTCCAGAGGCCTGGTAATGGACTAACCATGTGATTCAGGTGTGTTGACCCAGGATGAGATCTAAAACCTGCAGGACACCGACCCTCGAGGCCTGGAGTTGCCCACCCTTGCTAAAAATAATGCACCGGTGACGGGTTAGGGTGTGAAGGGTTAAGTTTCTTGAAGTTTCATTCAATACTGTAGATTCTCGATGTTCAGAGATCAGCTTAGACCTCACTTCCACTTTTATTTCTTAAAAAATGTCTCTACGTCAGTCTGTTGATGGTGATTCTACGAGTAAGCTGTAACTTCTTTGTCACAATATTTCAAATACCATCAGCCTTTGCACATTTATTAAACTGAGTCTTTTAGCATCTAAATAGGCTTTTTTATATATATATACACACACTACAATCTCTTTTAACTTGAAAAGGCCTATTAACTTGTTAGTGATTAGGGTTGACTACAGCTGGTAGTTTCTCTTTACCAGAATAAAAACAATTTGTTTGATAGCACTCATTGCACTGACCAATACTCAGAACAATGAAAAAGTTTAATAAAGTCACTGAAGATCTAAGAAGGAGAACTATGCAGGGGTGTATGTATCCTTTTAACCCTTTGTGAATTCGAGACAATCCAAAATAATGTCAAACATGTGCACAGAGTCTTTGAAGATGTTGTACAATCATTCCATCCTGGAAAAATGACATTTCAAGGAAATCATTAAAATCCCCAAACTACCATGACATTCAAGATGCATGATAACTGCATGGTATCATGCATTTAGATCTGACAATAGAGGTAAAACTGTAAAACTGCCTCATAAGCCATCACTACATGACAAAACTGTGTGCACAGAGTCACAGCAAACATAGTTTGAAGCTAAATTAGGAAACTCAGATGGACGTGACAGTTTGGGTACTAACGTCACAATTTTTTCTATATACTTTTCCTTTAAGCCTCTCTGAACTCTTTCGTTTTTTTGCTGGAGAGTTAAAGATGCTAAGATTTTTAATTTGGAGCGACTTGGACGGACAGGATTAGAAACGAATAAATCCGAGGGACAAGCTGAGGTTAAGCAGGTTGCAGACAAAGCTCGAGAGGCGACGATGAGATGGTTTGGACATGTATTCAGTGTGATGATGCCAAAAGGGACCAAAAGTAGCAGCAAAACAAGAAAAGCATTAGATAGAAGCACTGCATTTATTATTTTTACCACATTTTTAAATAGCTGAAACTACCGTGATATGGACAGTAGTCCAATATACCAGCAGAATATGGGTATTGTCTGATACTGGCCTTGTGGCCAACGTCCTATTGAAAAATGACTCATAAAGATCACAAATAATCTATTTTTTATGATACATTTTTCCATGTTTGTCTGTTCTTAAAGTACAGCAAAAATTAAATCATCAAAAACTCAAATGAACAAATGACATTAAGCTGGTATTTTTCTCCCTTCGTCATACTGCAGATTAGTTCATTTCAATCAGCTCAAATGAAACAATTGGTGGACGACGCCTGATGACGCTTGCTGAAGCATTGTACATATTCTTGAAAAAACACTCCCCAACTGTGAACGACATCTAATCTGCATCAGTAGGTGGTGATAAATGCAGATGTTTTATCAGGCTGTTTGTGCCACTTGTGGTGATAATCACAGAGTGAGTACAGTCTGCTGCTGTGGCTGTCACTACGCTGTCCACATGCTGAGGCAGTAACACTATCTGCAAGGTCCCCAAAGCTGTTAATCAACTCCTCTCTAATGTGTTGTTCACACCTTCTCCCCCCTCCTCCTCTCTGCACAAATTGGTGGATTTCTATCTTAGACGGGGTGTTTGGCCGGGCGATCGCTGTCGCTAATTTGTTGTGGCAATATTAATTAATGATCAGCCTGTCACAGCTGTTTATATTGGGACAGATTAGAAGTGGGAGAGATTAGACAAAGAAAACAATCTGCGAGAGGCTCAACGGCTGACAGGGGTCACCTTCACGTGTCTGAAATCATATTCAATTTGCCGTGGGGGAGGCGGGGAAATGACTCCACTTGACCAGTCTGTACCCCTCCCTATCTCTATCTGTGGTGCTCCACACTTACAGACGACTAAATCAAATCAAATCAAGCTGAACAGCAAGAAAATACAAGACAAACTGCAGTCACATTTGATCTCCGCTAATGCGACGAGCAATTAAAATATCCTGTTACGCTATTTGCAGTCAAAAGAGAGAAGAACTTAATTTTTGAAAAGCTGCAGGCTTTTCATGCCTCAACTCATCCATTAACCCGAGTTTTCAGCCGGTCCTGCCACTAAACAGATTTCTCTATTCAAATGGAGCTTAATCCGAGGTGGCAGAGCGCAGCATCCTGACCACTGACCTCCCTACTGTCCTTCCTGTACACGGACCTGCTGACTCCCAGCCTTCCCGCGGCTGCACACAAATCTCAGGCTCAGTTGACTTGGCAACACCGCAGTGCGTTGTGACGGCGAGTGGAGATTAAGTGGCCAATCAAGGCCTGAACAGTGGGGTAATCATTCCACTTGGTAAAATGGGTGTCAGAATTATTCCAGCACTTTCTCACTTCACTGTGCAGGCTCTAATAAGGCAAAGACATTTTCCTGTAACTCGAGCACAGCGGATAGAATTCAAGAACAACTTCCTGCTGATTGATTAATAATGAAGATGAACAATTATGTTCCTAGAAGCTGATGTAACCTTGAGTTCAGGGGCTGTATAGAAACTATAAGGAGAGAAGGGAGTTCAGTGAAAAGACAACCAGTCTTTTTTCTTCTTATTTCTCTTATTGCTGTTTTATTATTATTATTGTTAATGGTTATGTTTAGGCTCCACCCTTTATAAAAATACACTTCCTAAAGATAACCAGAGCAACTGCTATTGTTACCATAGCACAACAGATTAAAAACATTGATATTTGAGTATAACGTGATGAGAAAACACTGCAGTGCACAAGCCCTTTTGTATAGGGTTATACAAATCATATATTTAGCAACATTTTATTAAAAATATAGTGTCGGTTTAGTTACTTTTCTCAGATATTAGAAGGAAAGGTAGGCCGTATGTAATTTGCAACCCTCTTGTGCAGCTCCTTAAATTGACACAAGAAGACTACTATGTTTAAATCCTTAAACTGTTAATGACACCCCCATTCCCTAAACTGCAACCATGAATGTGCTGTTGAGCAAGGCGGCTCGCTCTCAACCCGAGCCTGTGATGGTACCGAGTCTCCGAGCGCTGAGTAAGAGGAGTGAAGCGAATATAAGGCGAGATATCTCAGCAGAATACATTCTCGTTTGATTTCCCTCGATAAATAAAGGTTAAATGAAGGAATGAAAAATGAAAGTCCTCGCTGGAAGATAAATAGCTCTTTAATGCCAAGCAGACAGTGGCCCGATGCCTCATTTCTGCTGTGATTGTTAAAGTCAGTTCACAGACACGTGAGTGTGGGAGGGATGGAGGACGGTACAGGCTGTTACTGCAGGAGAATCTGTTGTATGTGGATGTGCACTCGGATTCTTGCCTTGTCGGTCTCCGTCTTATACCCCTTAGTGTATTTACGCGAAGCTGGAAAGGTCTGAGAGGAATACAGAACCATGTGGTTTTGGTGCGTTTAAATATTTCATTTGGAGACACATTCTGGAGTTGCCAGCCAGTTCAGCTTAGTCCAGCTTGAAGGACTTCTGCAAGCCCTTAATCATTTGTTCCACTCTTTTGAGTTAATACAGTGTCCTGGAAAGGTGGCCAGTCACGGTCAAAATCATTGTATTTTAGTGTTGTCACTTTTTTGTGTTCCCAGATTAATTTCTTACTGTTCCTTTGACTCAGTGTTAGACATTAGTTGTTTTAAAATGTCTTTCAAAACACAAAGCTCTTTGTTACCATGAAGATGACCCACTGTAGAGGCAACAATTATGACCAGTAATTCGGCACTTGGGTTAGGTTCCTGGTTTGGCACAGCTTTAAAATAAGTATTCAAAAACCCCTTCGACCTGTGACCAACAACATAAAATAGTCCCTTGTCTTATTACGCCTCATATTAGACATTGTGCTAATTAGACATTGTAAGAACTTAGTAAAGAAAAGTTACTGAAAGGGCTAAAAACAGCTTTCCAGTTCATATTTGTAATACATACTTTAACAGGCTGACTTACACGATGAGCATCTCAGGTTAGCCTCAGTCTGAAACAGGCTAGCTTGAGTTCCTGTGCGTGTCAGGTCTATGGTCTGAAACATGTACTGTACATGTTTCTGTTCAGCCAGTGAGCAGAGAAGGACTTTCTCCCACCAGAGATGTGCTTCTGTGCAGTCCTTCAAAATCCCAATTGTGCGTGGCTGGACGCCAAATGCTGACTGGTTGTAAAGTGGGCGGGACTACAGAGCCGAACGACTGGGAACAGGCAAACAGTGAAACAAACACTAAAGATTAAAAATTATAGCATGGATAGCAGATAGTTTCTGCGGTTTACTATTTTTTTAAAACCTCGGTTTCACTTCAGTTCTTTGTGTGTCAGAACTTCACTCCAACTGATCAACAACAGCACAAGCACGAGTGAGCCACAGTGGGCTACCATCACTGAACTACAAAATCCACTTTAGACCTGTGTTTTTTCTATTGGCCAGCAGGAAGCATGTACTGCACTCTGGTTACAAAGAGAAGTCTGTAAGAAATGAGTTTCTGACTTCATGTCTGACCTTCGTGGGCAGTTTCCTAACAAACGAATTCTCTTAAGGCTAGTTTCAAGTCTTATTTAAAACAACCCAATGCTGATAGTGTAAATTATCATCCTATTTAGATTAGAATGGATACCAAATAGTACAGCTGACAAGTTATCATATGATATAAGTCATGCCCAAAAATACAGAACGCGAAAAATTGGTGCTATGTCCATCTTTTATATACAGTCTGCAGAACCAACAATAGCTGGTTTTCACTTGTTTGACCTTATCCAAAAATATAAATGTGCAACTGGATGCAACAACTCTGAGAAAAAGGTTACCAACAACCTGTAACATCCACCAAGTCGCCACATACCTGTTTCGGGTTAGGGTTAGGAAGTAAACTTGGTTAAGGGTTAGAAACCATGACCATGTTTTCTGACTCTTTCCTGAAGTGTTGATGGGGGTTAATGATACAAGCTACGATACACAGGAAACATCTATGCATCAAAGCTGCGTTCTGCAACAGGTAGCTAAAGGGAGTTGTGAAGAAAGAGAACAGCCTGAGCTGGCACAAGATAATTTGGCATACCACCATAACGTTTGCTCTACCCTCAGGCTACAGCTGGCAACCACCCCCACATTACGTGTCACATCTGCAGTGTAGTCAACCACTGCCCGTGCAATCAGTGTTTGGCAAGAACACTGACTCAAATGTGAACATAGTGAGAGCGTATAAGAGCCGGAGGGCTTTGCATTAAGGTTACGCAACATGTAACACATTATATATCCACGAACACACGCCTGGCCACATGTTTATTCATGCACGCATGAATATTATATTAACGCCTTTGTCCTTCGCCGCCAATGAAAATAAAACGTTTCTCGAGCCTGGCAGACGGCACGGCTGACTTTCAAGAAATTCCACAAGCGAGTGCTTTCTGGAACTAAACGGGTGCGGCAAATCCTCTTAAAATCCTTTTAGACACCGTGGCAGTAGGGAGAAAAAGAAAAAGTTTCTCCCAGGCAAACATGTGCAGGTTTGTTGGGTTGATGTTGGGCTCTGGGGAAGGACACTTTTGCCAGTTTATTTCTTCAAGGCTAGGGAAGAATATTAACACAACACATACCCTACAGGGCGCGTTGTGTGTCGAAACAAGTCTTCAAGGGAAGACTTCAGGGAGAGGACGCTTTGGATGTGAACAGCTTCATTTTTTTTTTCAATTCAAGACCTCGAGATGGTGGTGTTTTACATGTTCTTTGTGCTGGGGCGACCTGCACAGCTTGGCTGTAGAGTTCCTCGCTATGCAAACAATAGTAAACAATGAAAATCAGTGTGACTATCTACTCAGGGCAGTTTTACTTGAGATAAAGTCCTGCAGCTGCAATGGAGTTTTAAATGGCTGTCAACAAGTGCCAGCAGATTCAGCCACCGTGTCTTTAGGCTCTCCAATTTCCTCAAGTTTCTCACAAACTAGTTTCCTCGCTCTGATTGCTATTTACATATTTGGGTAAATGAGCATGGGATTGGTCTCAGTGGTTTGTTTGTCGATTTGCTCTTTGCTTTTCTATTTCCTTTGGGCAACAGATTGAATTAATGTTTGTAGACACTGTGATGCCACACATGAGGAAACAGGAGATTTTGCAAAATTACAAAACTCACCCAATTACAGCTCTGCAAACACATAAGACTGACGAAAAAAAGGAAAAAAAAAACTCATTTGGGTTGTGACGAAGATTTCTCATGTGTCAGAGGCACGGGGACAATAATTAGCTTCATTTACATGCTTTTCTATTAAACAGGCCAACAAACAGATATTTGTTTACCCTAGATGAAAGCTTCGCAGAGCACACACTGCGCACCTGTGAGCCGATGTGCAAAAAAACAAAAGGGCGCATCTTTAACTTTTGCTATAAGACCTACTTTGGACAACAGATAGATGCCAGCTTGCTCACACATATCTTTATTTCTGCTTGAATCCGTTTCTCTTTAGCTCCTATCTCCTTTCCTCCTTAATTACTTGTTGGAAGGTGTTTGGATTTTCACCGCACGCCTGCTGTTTTGGTCATTACAGGCCCCTGTCGGAAGTGGAGTGTCTGCCAAAGAAGCTTAGCAAAAGACAGGCGCTGGGGATGTGTCTGTACTCACCTGGGGTAAATGAGGACAACTCTGCCTGCTGGCTTTGAGACCTGCTCTCCCCTCGGGTGCCGTCCTGATGTTGAAGAGGGCCTGAAGAGCACACTGGGCTGCCTGATTCTTGGCCAGCTTCTTGCTGCGGCCATAGCCCTCGAATATCCGCCCGTCCACGCGCACAGCCATCACAAAGCTGCGCAGTCGTCGGCCCTCGGCTCGCTCTGAAAGACAGGCGTAGCGCAAGCCCGGCCGCAGCTCATTGAGCAGAGCCACGGGGCTCTTAGGGGCCTCGGGCTCTTGGACAATTCCACCAAGCCTCTGCTGCGCCTGCACCATCAGGTCCAAGGTGTGGCGCAGCAACCGCCCGTGTCTGAGCAGCTCGCTGGAAAGTAACTCGCTTTCGCTTTCCGAGTTGCAGAGCGAGAGGCGGTCGGAGCAGGACGAAGACTCAAACTCCTTAAAGAGCGTGTCGGGGAAGTCGGCCTGGTCTGAGGTGAAGTCGGCTGAAGGGTTTGAAATGTTTCCCATGGCTAGGTGGGCCTGAGGAGCATTGGGGAACTGGATGAAGGACTTGAGGGCCAGCTCTGCGGCCCTCATCTTAGCTTTCTTCTTCGTGGGGCCTGTGCCCTCAAAGGTCAGCCCGTTGACTTCCACAGCGATGGAGAAGACTGGAGCGTGGACAGGGCCCGTTTGAGACACCATCCGGTACTGCAGGCCGGGCCGCAGCTCATTCAGCTGTACCAGCGCGTTCTTTGGTGCCTCAGACCAGGACAGTTTCTTATAGATCAGACGGAGTTGACACAGGTGCCCGTTATTGTCTTCCTCCAGTGGCCGTTTCCTCTTCAGACCAGAGCTCCCGCTTCTTGTTGATTGACACTCCCCAGGCCCTATGGAGCGATCCTCTAAGTTACCAATATTGCGGTTTTCCTTCACCTCTGCACTGCTGGTGCCTGCGATAAAAGGCAAAACAATGTCATTGCAAGTGATAAGAAAACAGTCAAAACACAGAGTGAAAAGAGGCACGTTTATCCTGACTGAACAAGGCGAATCAAGGAAAATCTCTCAAGGCAGATTGAGCCACTTGATACACAATGAAATGGTAATGAACACGTCTGCAATCGTCTCCCTGAGCCGAGCCCACTTCATACCACGGGGCTCTATCATATTTAAGTATTTTAAAACCCCAAATACAAATCCCCTAAAATGGCGATGTTATCTGCCAAATCATCCTGTAATCTGCCTCCAAATTAGTTCTGAATCTGTGTCGCAAGTGGGGAAACACTGGTCCCCGCGGCCAATGCAAAGCATCAATCCTGTTTGTAATAGGGGGTGGGGATCTCGTCGAGTGGCAGACATTCCGAGAAAAGGATGAGAGAAATGTCTGTAGCCCGCTTTATTTCACACTTCTTATCCTCCGTGAGAGCAAAGTCTGAACAGCTGTGATACGCTCTTCAAACCTAGTTACGGGGTAGTGGTGGCGTATTGCATTTCTGATGGGAAATGAACAAAAACAGGGTGTTCAGATCCTGCAAGAAGAATGTTAATGGTGGCATGGGAGGCATTCATTGGTGGGCAGATTGTAGGTCTAGATGATAGCGTATGCAGGCATGCATTTACCTATCTAATGACTTAATTATCATGAACACTCGGATTTAATATTTAATCGCTCGCTTTTAAAGGAATACAGAATTTAAACGCGCAAGATGACACCAGTGTGTAATCAAAGAGCTCATCTGCCAAATAATTAATTATGCGGGGCGACAGCGAGATCATTTCCATATTAGGCCTGCCACTGAGAGAGCTAGCGTGTGTGCTGACAGAGAGAAGGAAAAAGAGGCAGCAGCAGCTTACTTAAACTGTCCTCGTCCTCTGTGCTGCTGGTCCCAGGGCTTATGTACTTGAAGGGAGCGATCAATGCCGACAGCATACTGACTTTCTCTGGAGGGGAGACAAGAGACACGCAGAGTCAACAACAGGGCAGCGGAGGAGATGTTTTGATAGTTTTATCGATTAGAGCTGCGGATCATCATCGGGCCCAACACGGGGCCAGAGATGAAGCATAAGCGAGCAGAACTATGCACACAAGCCTGTCACCATGCATGGAGCGCTGTGCACACACACACGTGGAATATTCACAATGGCCAAATACAAATCCACACATTCATCCATTGTGACTCACACTACAACATTTGCTGTTTTGTGGAGTGTCCTATTTTGCTGCTTCATTCACAAAAGTCACCAATGAGCTTAAAGGGAAACGTTCATGTCTGCAATAGACGTAGGCTGCCGGGGGATTCCCATGATGCATTGAGTTTTTCCTTTCCAGTCACCTTTCTCACTCACTGTGTTAGTAGACCTCTCTGCATTGAATTGTACCTGCTACTAATCTCTGCCTCTCTTCCACAGCGTGTCTTTATCCCGTTCTTTTCTTCTCTCACTCCAACCGGTCGCAGCAGATGGCCCCGCCCCTCCCCGAGCCTGGTTCTGCCAGAGGTTTCTTCCTGTTAAGAGTTTTTCCTTCCCACTGTCGCCAAAGTGCTTGCTCATAGGGGGTCATATGATTGTTGGCTTTTCTCTGTATGTACTGTTGTACAATATAAAGCGCCTTGAGGCGGCTGTTGTTCTGATCTGGCGCTATATGAATAAAATTGAATTGAATTGAATTAAAAATTGAATTGAATAGAATTAAAAATTGAATTGAATAGAATTGGCGGCGGCGCCAGAGAAAACGCAGCATTAGACATAATGAAACAGCTTTCTAAATCAAAGTGGTCCATGCATATTTTAGACAGGACACTATCACAAGTGTAGGCAGGAAAGGACTTCTTGAGCTGTTAGTCTAATAATAGTATCTGATGTTGTGTCCAAATATGCCAAAAAAGCCATGCCATCTACTCTACCTCACATTCTAAAATCATTAGGCTTAATTATGAATGCTGTTTGTTTCATATTATATATTAATATTAATATATATATTGGGTGGCCTGTTACAAATATTTCAGTATTAGTGTATCCCACAGACCATTTACCAAAAATAAAATAATGCAAAATAAATTATTTGAGTAATACTTAAAAAATTGACTCATCATCATTGGCATGTGAGGTTCATCAAAGCTCCTTTTTTTTTGTTTGTCTACATTATGCAGCACATATAGAATATATAATCTTTTTTAGTAATAGATTTTTTTAGTAATAATTTAAATTAATAATTTAAATTTTTTTTCCTCTTTGGAATCCAAACGACCCCTCCTTTTATTCCAGTGGCCCTAATCCTCATCCCTACTCTCTTAACAAGTGGGCCAGTCAGAATGACTATTTGCACACATTCACACACACATACAGCAATCATGAACATGTATATGTTTAAAAAAAAACACACACAACCTGTGAACGGGATGTTAGAGTCTCCACTTATATTAACCACTCGTGTCTGTGTCATACAAAACCCGCCCGTTGGATTTTTCATATCAGTGGTAGTCGTAGTAGTCGCAATAATTGTTTCAGCACTGCTCAGGATCGCAGAAATGTGACTAGGCATTTGATTTTTCTTTCACCCCCTCATGAGGGATAATAACAACAGTTTTTTATTTAATATTGTCAGGTCTTTGCTGCTGTCTGCTGGATCACACCGATAAGCAATCTTCACTTTGCTGTCAGTGCTACAAATTGTCATGTAATGTGGCATGTGAGATTCATGTCACAGTGAAAAACAGCTCAATTAATAAAAATGCAAAGCAACCAACATTTCTTCTTTGATTCTTCTTTAATTTCAGGCGTTTTAGCCATTTGAAATCTTCCACACTCATGCGCCACACCTATGAGGATAAACTCTCTTTATCTACAGCAGCTCTCTCCCGGTCCTCCCTAGGGCCCGCTGCTGTCCAGGTGTGCGTGTTGTTTACTGTATGAAGCCCTATTAGTGCCATTGCTTGGTCTAGTGCACTCCATGCAGCGCTGAGCAGAATTGACAGACCAGTCTGGCTCCTTAATTAAACCTCCCCTCTCTTCTCAACACCACATAATGATCAATAGAAGACAAATGTAAGGGAGAGGCATCAGGACGGGAGGAAAGACAGGGCTGTACAAAAAGTACAATGAGGTGATAAAGAGGGAAAAATAAAAGCAGAATGAATTGATGTCAGTGTGTGCAGGGATAGCGGGTGAGCCAGAGGTCACGATGCATGCCCTTCGTGCCTCCGCCCTACCATTCAGGCCCGGGGCGGCAACAGTTTAACGGTGCTAAATGCTGCCTAAATGGAACGCAGCGTTTCAGTGCAGTAAACACATTTTGATAAGAGCACAAGGTTGTGAATGAGCTCGGCCCCCAGTGCTCTCTCTCTTCTCACAGCTCAACAGCACTAGAGGGGCTCAATGAGTCACTCTGACACACATGGTTACACTCTAAACACTGAGGCTGGAGCTGTGCTAGTCCTCGTGGGCCAACATCACAATACACGCATTTGCATTCTGACCTAATTACGGACTGAAGCCCAACACAGGCAGCAATTGGACCTAAATGACTCCCTTGGCCAACAGTGTCATTATACAGGCCATTTTCAAATCAGTCTATATTGTTTTTAAACCCCCTAAAGCCCCATTTACAGTAAGAAAATCACACACACACACACATGTGACTGTCTTCTGTTTTTACAAATGTGGAAAAATTAGTGTTTTTTAAGGGTCTGTTGGCTGGTGCAGCATATCTTAGCTCATTCTTGCATTTATACACAAATGTAGCCGGCGCCTTTGTAGCGTGAAAGACAAATGTTCACTTCAAGCATGAAATTGGAGAGCACAGCGAGGCCAGCAATTAACACTCAGGAGCCCGAGCTTTCACACTGGGGCCCCAAATGCCTGTAATCTATATTTGATAATCCTGTTCCACCAAGGGGTCTTAACAACCCACTCATCAGCTATTGCCAAGTGAAAAGCCCCACTGGGCAATGAGACACCAAGGCTTTGCATAAACAGACTGAAAATCAGGAGCCGCTCTGACATACGAAAATGCATCCTCCTTTGGAAAGACGAGGCTGACATTCGGAGCGCTCAAATCTGGAGGTTTACAACGGAGAGGAGATGGCAGCAGTTAATATTGTGCTGTGATTGTAGGATCCAGGTCTGCCAGTGATAAATGCACTAACCCAGCATTGTTTGGCTTGTAAAATAAAGTCTGGCTGAAGAGAAAAGGCTAAGTTAATCTATGGCCTGCATATATGTTTTCCTAATTAGTGTATGTTTTCAATTAGTAGTGTTAAGTCTTCCTTAATACAGCATGATGTTCACTTTGTAAACTGTGGCTTCACTTAAATAGGCAATAAAGATGGATATGCTTTAGTCATTGTCACTGACAAGTGGCTACCATACAGGTATCACAGGTTGATTACATTTCCTAAAATGAACTCCACTGTTCGGTTTTTCATGTACATGTGGTTTTAAAGCCATTAAAAGCTATTGCAACCCAAATTTACCATCATAGTTATTATTCCACCAGCTAGCTGGTGAAAGAGTGCCAGAGATACTTTTATAGATGGTATAAAGGATTGATGAAGCCTCTGTGACCTCACCCACTGGGACGTGAAATCCTGTCACGAAGCCAGGAGTTGAGCATTTTCACTTGAGCTATCTTGGTGTTTGAAACCAGAGGTGTCAGGTGAGGGATGTATTAGACTGTGAAACCACGTGCTCTTGGCTAACAACTTGTGATGTCCAAGTTGTTAATGAGCATATAATGTTAGTTTAAATGGGCAAAATTTTAAATTTTTTTTAATTTCCATTGGTTTTATTTTACAGACCCAGGAGATGTATGTACTACTGTACAATATAAAGTGCCTTGAGGCAACTGTTGTTGTGATCCGGCACTATATAAATAAAATTGAATTGAATTTAATCTTTTATACTGCCTGTGACCACCCCAATCTTCTTCTCCAGATATTTAAAATCCTAGTCAACCAACCAGCCAGTAGGTGCTGCACATCCTTTCTAGCTCAACCTTTTTGTCTAGCCAACCAATAGAAAATAAAGATTTAAACTGTAAGTAAAAGATACTTACAGTTTAAATCTTTATTTTCTTTAACTGCAGTCATGTTAATAAAAAAGCAAGAAAAGACATTTTATTTTTCCCTCCAAACAAATCAGGGAAAAACCTGCCAGTTTATTTCCAATTAGTCCTAATGTGATGCAACAGCATTGTCATCCAAAGTGTAAATGAGACCTAACGGCATGTAAGTAAAATTTAAAGCCTATCTATAATGACCTGATGATGGCACTCGATGAAATGTTAGGTGATCACATCTCAATTGACTTTATCCTCTGGCCATCGTGATGTTGTAATATTTGTGTCTTGACCAAAACGCTGAAAGCGCGCACACTGGCAGATGAAATTATCCCTATGCAGTTAATGATGTAAAGACGAAGCAGATTCAATGCACTGTCCTCCCTGCTTCCTAATGTGCTGGACTTATCACCAGGCTTTATGAAAGGCTGCACAGACCCTTTTATTCTGCATTCAAAGGCTTTTTTATTTGAACATTCACAGTCAGAATAGAGGTTTTTGTCTATAGAGCTCCTCCAGTCTGTATAATTTCACACAACCTTCCAAAACAATTCTTTTCACTTTCAGTGGAGCACTGTTCACTTCAAATGTCTCAGGAAGTAGCTATTGAGTAGAAAATATCACTGTGGTTTCAATAACTCTGATGTTGAATCAACTGTGCAGCAGTAAGCAGCACAGTTTAGAGGTCATCTCTGAAATGCCACCTCTGACTGTGTTTTCAAAGGTTCATGAAGCGCCGGCACAAGTGCACTATTCTCTGATTTATAAGTGAGCTCTGTGTAACATCAGAGCCCTGTTTTCCCCCCTCTGTGATTTACAGCTTGTAGTGCTACTGATTTTCCCAGAAATATAGCAGATTTTCACAGCTGATAACGAATTAATTTGAGCAGTTTTAAGTTTATGCTTCATGAAGTCCATATGGAGGCCAGATTGCCGAGACCACCTGAAAGCTTCTTTAACAGAAATCTCTCTTAAAGCAGCATAAATAGTCTTATTTTGTTAGTTAGCACTGATATGAGATTGAGGCTGACTGTGAGGCCAGCTTTGTGTTTCCAATTTATACACCCATTATACCCGTCCGGTGACTCTATATCGGGGCAAATAAGGTGAATGTGCAACCTTCCCTGTCAAAGCCTCACATCAAAGCTAAGGGGAAAAATCCCGTCTGCTGCAAAGTTCCTCAAACGTATCACCAATCACCTCCGCAGATGTGGACCCCGTTACCTTACATGCCCTTCACGCTATCTTTCATCCATCCCTTCTTATTCAGCAGTGGGCCTGAATGAATGAGACAATCCATGCCAATAGTCTCAGCTCACTACGTCCATCCCCCCCACTGCACCAGGACACAGCGAGAGGAGACGGCGCTCATTTGTTTCCACCACAGAAAGGCTGGGAGGTGGAGGAGAGCCTTGGCAGATGGCCAGACGTTCCTGATAGTGACAACCCTGATGATGGTTTCCATTCACAATGAGCCGCCAAACAGGCCCTCTCTTTCTCTCCTCGCACTTCCTGAATCAGTTCTGAGGAGAGGGTAATGAGCCCAATCAGATTTCCCCATGGCTCAGCATAACGAATGGGTCAGATGAGCGACAGGAGACACTAGTGAAACAGGTGCTGGGGGAAATCATTGACTCTCGCTCTCTGTGTGCCTCTCTCTCTCTCCCTTTCTGCATCTTTCTCTCAAACTCTTCTTGAGCCACTAAATGAGAGGCCGTTTTGTTTCTTCACAAACTTGTCTCTAAAGAAGTTTGGATGTAATGTTAAACACAAATCAAAGCAGAAACTGACAATTTGTAAATCATGCAGAATCTGTGTTTGACTGAAAACAACACAAAGAAACTCAACTGTAACCCAACCGAGAAATTTGATTGTTCTGAAAATGAAAGCTTTCAATTTGATGTCACCAAAGAGCTTCAAAAAAACTGTGACAGGGGCATCTTTACCACTGTGTTGCATCACCACTTCTTTTTTTCTCCGAATGTGTTTCAGGACTGAGGAGGCCAATGGATGGATTTTTGGAAGCAGAATGGATTATTATGTTTGTATAATATAAGCAACAAAAGCCCTTTCATAGATTTGGCCCCTCCTTCATCATGAATTTTCATCCCAAAATTTACCAACGGCTAAAAGGTCTGGAATAGAGGCAACTAATAAAGGATGCCACAAATCTCTCCTGATTGGAGGAGTAATTTACCAGAAAGTGTTACGGTCTATATCATATCTGCTGATTTTGTTTCACTTCTACTTTCACCGCCTTTCTGCCATCATGTATAGTGTTACTCTTCATAGCCACTCAAGGATCGGACTCAGCAAAACGCTGTAAACACAGTTCAAATCCAAAGGCAGTATCCTGAACACCTTCTCAGGTAACCCCTCCATAATACACTTGATACCGAAAAACACATTGTTGCATAGTGGAAGTTTTATAATATGTCCAAGCTTAATGCAATTCAGAAATATTATAATAATATGATATAATATAATAATGTTGCCCTTTGTTGTCATCCCTCAGCTGCTTGTTTTTTGCTACTTCCTGTTTTACTTTAAAAGCTAGTTTTCTCACATGCTTTCGTCCTTTCCCTTGTCCCATGTCTCTCCTTGTTGGTCTGTATTTGAATGTTTTCACTTGTGTCTCCCCGTCTCTCCCTTTATCTTTGTTCTTTCATCTGTTTGCCTCCCTGCTTGTTTTAATTTCTTCGACTAATTTCAGGTTGTATATTCTGGAATCTACCTACAGCTATTATTCTTTTTGTCTTCAATTAAAAATTATTTATTCTCTGCCTGTACGCCTGATGTACCCGCATTCACTTAAGAATTCCCCTAAGAGAAAGTTTCCTTATTTGGAACTCATTCATTCAATTCACTCAATTCATAATTCTATAAGTATTGCGACTGAGTCTACTTTTTGTGTAATTTGGTATACTTTAGCCTTTTCCCCCCCGTTTCCCTTCCATAATAATGGATTCTTGACAACCACCTTTCTACTGTCACCATTTCCGATAAGGAACCAGTAAAGCCAGGTGCACCTCTCAGGTCAATTCCAGATGTTCTCTTATTTCTGAAGGACGTGGCTTTCATCTGCCGAAGACAATTTTTTTGACAGCCTTTCGTCCTTCACTTGTCCAGGTTTCTTACATTTTTAAGGCCACATCATGCTGAGATGTGCCAAGATTTCGGCTAATGCCTCTTTGGGAATCACCTTGTTGGTGCAAAACATAAAATTTTATACCTGTCAAACATTTTTCATAAAGTCACCTAAAAAAATGGAAAGAAAAAATGTGGTTTTCCAACAGGATGCTGGAAACAAAGTGCCAAAAGTACAATTTAAAATGGGAAAGTAGACAAAACACTGATTCACGCTTTTAGTTGAGTCAAAAGGTTAGTGTTAAGTGGCTTGACAAGGAAGCAAACCAAAATAACATCCCTCTGAAAATGGTCAGGTACAAGGACTGGAATGAAAATGAGAGAAAAAGCAGCCAAAGAAAAAAATTTGAAAGACCCTGAGAAAGCCTGATGAACTATTACTCAATGCCACTTTAAAAATAAATAAATAAAATCTGGCTCAATGAAACAAAAGAAACGGGGGATGGAAAAAACCTTTGCACAGCATTGTAAGAGTTTTACTGTTGTTGTTTCCATTCAGTCATAGGCGATGTTGAAAATCCATATGGACTGGATATAAATTATAATTTGACTCTTTCTTCTGCTAAATATAGAACTTTAATCACAACCTGTAATATTAAATTTAAAAGATATACAAAAAATCTACAATTAAACCCCCCCCCCACCTGAATATTATTACAAACATCCTTTCTGACTGTCAGTGATGTCTCATGATACACTCACAAAATGCTGACTTTACGTGAAGTCATTAAATGTAAAATTTCCTTGTAATGTTGGCACATTAGTAAAATATTGGATGTAATTGAATGCACTTACATCCAGTTTATACCAAGCACATTTTCCTTGATCAGTTATTTGAATAAATAAACCTTTGATTTTTATTTCAGTTACATTTTATTTAAAATGACTGCTTCACGTTCACCAAGGATGAAGAATCATTTATAGCGTAATGATACAATGCATTTATTCACGAGTGTGCCTGTGTTGTCCACGCATGTGGGAAAGGCTTTGTGTTATTCATGTGCGAGCGTCTGTACACACATCAGTCAAACATCTAAGGGGAAACGTGCACAGGCTGCTTTCTTATTGTGTTTTTGCTGTTTGACAGACATAAAAAATGGGCTTTAGCAACATACAGTAACTCCAACAACAAAACCATAAATAACACCAGCACTGCTGTGGTCCCCACCCACAGTAGATTTTCTGAATAATCAAACAGCTGTAATGCGGCTGGATGTGTTATTTAGCCTCTGTGCTCAGTGTCTACATTCCTCATATGATTTCTCTCGTGTTCTGTCGTGGAGGACAAAAAAAGGTGTGTACAGTATGCTATGAAAATGAGGGTTAAAAAAACAAAAAGAGTAGGGGAACACTTTAGCACACACTGATGGATATTTAGCACCTGATTAGCA
The DNA here is from genome assembly GCA_015108515.1 of Hemichromis elongatus. Lineage (NCBI taxonomy): Eukaryota > Metazoa > Chordata > Actinopteri > Cichliformes > Cichlidae > Hemichromis > Hemichromis elongatus. Next base: position 66,390 of record VUQR01031096.1, read on the forward strand.
GCAATGAGGACAAAGTAGCCAGGCCATCTGCTTTACATTTGCTCCCCTGGACATGCATGCATGCCAAGGGCAGGCTTCACTGTAGACACCCTTTGCTACACGATAGATGTCATTTTGTTGTCTTTTTGAGCAGATGTTACGCTGTTTACAGATTCATGTGACCTTTATCACCTATAGATCTTCAGCAATCATCACAGGTACACGGACGGGGGTTGTTTTTGCAGTTACGCTATGTTCAGTTTGAACAACTTGAACAATGCGCTGCTAGTTGGATGCATCACTTTCTGTTTTAGGCGGATGTATCACTTTCTGTTTTGTTAGCTGCAATTTCTCGTTCTCATTAGTGACTGAGGTTGGCAGGTATTACTTTTCGTTTAATCATGTTAAAAGCTGCGGGTGCGCGAGACAACCTTTGAGACTTAGAGTGATTAAACTTGTGTGGAATTCTTCATAATCTTGCACTTTTCTCATTTGATTTGTTTGTAATTAGTGTCTAACTTTGCCTTCTGTGATAATTACAAGAAGTAAGAAGATAAAAAATAGAATTAATTAGGAGGGAAAAAACTTGAAATATCTGCAACATCACTCCTTAAAAGGATCTGGCAGATAAATCCTGCATCAGTACGCCAGGAAATAATACACCTGTTCCCAAATCCAGATGTCTCCCGAGTTTTGTTTTTTAAGGAATGAGCCTCCACCTTTGGGCTTTCAGCTGTTCTTATTAACTCTCAGCGTCCCTGGACACCAAATTTGAGCACTTCAGAAAATAATCATCCTCTGGCTGACTAACATTTCAGTGCAGACGTTAAGCTTAGGATCAAATCTTCATCAAGGCAAGAAATCCAAATCACACATCCACATATTAAAAGGCTAACCCCCGTGTTGTGGATTGGCTCATTTCAGATGTTACCTCAGGTGAGTTTTTGTCCTTTTCGGTGTCTTTTTCCCAGCCATGTGCTCCTGATCTCTGTCCAGTGTATTTTCACTTTGTTTCCATCACAGTTTTGGTTTTTTAGATCATCAGTCAGCTGGTGTATCTAATATCCTCGTGTTGGTGTTTCTGCATCATCATAATGGCGTTGGTCCAGGCTCAACATTGGCCCTAACCAGTTATATTGTTAAGACTCTTTGGGTAATTAACTCTTGGTAACTTATTTTCTTTAACAATTTGTACAATATAATATCTATATTATCATGTTAGGTTTGCTGTGAGCCCAATTTAGGTTATATGTTGGTTTATTGGTGATAGTTTTTAAAAGCGTTAGTGAACTTTGTGGCTAATGCTAACCGAATGCTCAGATAATGGCACTGGTCAGCTGCTGATCTTGGAGAATAACAATGTTGTTATGATGATGTCCTTACAACATCAACATGAGATACTTTGACAACGAGTTACCCAACTTAACATTGACTATTAGCTCCACTCTTCAATTTAATAGAGCTGAAAGAATCTGGGCTAATTTTAGCTTTTAATGTCACCACTGAGCTTGTTTGTCTTTTGGGAGCTAACAGCATCTGGACCTAGAAATGGCTAAAAACCTCAACCTTAACAAGCAGATTAGGCATTGATAGGTTAGTCATTTGATCCTGTCTCCTGCCTTTATGCTATGTTTAGCGATTAGCTGAACTTCTAAAGGTAAGGGTATTTTACAAAAAGTCAAAACACAGTCTACTAAGTTCTGGTGTACTTATATGCATTTTTTTGGTTTTAGCTCTAATGACTTGGAGTCACACCCTCATAAATACTTTACAGCTTGTTGTCATACGGTCACAGCTCTTGCTTTGTAAAGCTTGCGTTGAGTTCTTAAGAGAATAATTTAGGAATCTAGACAATGAAGAAAGCAGTCAAAGATGCCTAAAACATTTGTCTCCGGTCTGTTTTTGTCAAATTTCTTATAACACAAGGAAGCAGGAAAGCAGCACTTTCCTTTTACCGCATCATCAGAGAGAACAGAAACTGAAATGCACCTTTTTTGGTCTTCAATCTTCTTATGTGGCTTCTTAATGGGTGCAAACTCTTAAAAAGTGGGGGCCCGGCTGACTGACACTTCTGTGCATGTAAGAAAAAATAAGATTCGGCTGAACTTGAAAATTCATGAGCAGCGCTGGCAGATTGAAACTAAGGTGGCTGCAGAATACAACACTGTAGAGTACGAGTAGAACTCCAGCGGACTGTTTAATCATATTGTGACACATGGCACAATCTGATGCTGTTATCTCTTTCTCTCTCTCTTTTAAATTTTTTTTTTACATTTGCTCTTCCATTTTGACAGCGAGACACAAGAACACACTCCTCTGCTCCTCAGAGGCGACTCGCCACGCTCGAGTGTCATTGCAGGAGCCTGCTCGGAGTGTGTGACGGCTGCGGTTTGTCGTATAGACCCGGCAGACGGTGGAATGGTACGGCGTGCTGGTGGTGGTGAGAGGGTTATCATCACGCAACTGCCTAACACTCACGCTCACAGCTTCTCAAGCACTCACCTCTGAGAGCCGTGCTTACTTTCAGTGCAGGGATACAGCTGGAGAGCACCGTCCTGATAAAAGCTTTTTAATGTCATTTCGCAAATGTGACCTGTATGAATGTGTGCATTTTCTATGTGAGAAAAAAAATATATAAATGTTTCATTTTGGATCCCGCGCTGTGAAGACCAAGTTCGCTGCTTTTGGATGCCATTCAGTTTGACTGCAAAAGCTTTTAGTGCTAAAATAGCAACATCGCAACAATAGCAACTTAGAGTGCCTTTATGAAAACAGCCAAGTGTATAAAACACTCAAGCAACAAATCATCCTAAAAATGAACTTGGCTCCAGCTGAAATGTCAGTGTGGCCTTGGGATCGAGCAGAGGCAGAAAGAAGCTGAATGAATCCTACACGCAGTCAAGAGTCTGTTCCTGTGAATACATCTCGGCAATTAAAAGCAAACAGGCAAATCTTTTTTTTTCGCTTAAAAAACTTCTACATGGATCACGATCGCCACCTGATAAGTGTCGGATTTAATGCGCGCTTGCTTCCCTCCATAAATGAATATTAATGTAGGCTGTCATCCATGAGAATGACTCATTTACGAGCGAGCGGAGAGAGCCAGAGACTCAAACCTGGATGAGGTTTGTCGCCCCGCTCGTTTGATAACAAGCACTCAAGTGTATTTACAAGGCAGAGCAGGCGAGATAAGTCTGCGGCGTAATGACACTAAGCAGGTCAGGAATGTCTCTGCCTCTCAGCGTGCTGGTGCTCATCTCCCTCCTACAGTTATCCTTCTTTCTGTCAGCGAGCCCGCGCAGCCTGATGCCGCGCGGCGCTGTCATCGGCGCCGATGCAAAGCATTCTCCGGCTCGACTTGAGAAGCCTTGTCTCGCCGCTTTCATCTAATTCGTTTACTCAGAGCCGAAACTCTGGCCTGTCGCCGCGCTCGGGAGAGAGAGCAAAAACGTGTTGCACTGACACGGCACTCAAGACGGTGATGTGACCCCCGCATGTGGTCTCCAATCTCAGGGTGTGTGGGTGTCAATAGGTAGGTGTGAGGTTAGATACAAATTGGCCTGCTCGTGTCAAACCCCTGCAGTCACCAGCTCAAGCCTGGACGGCAGCTGGAGCTGAAAAGCAACACTCTGAACGGAGGGAAGGTGTGAGGGAGAAAAATAGCTGAAAGGAGCCTGACTTTTGGGTGCAACTCGGTATGAAACACAATTTATCTGTTCGGAGATCTAAAATAAAAAATGTTTTCCTACTTCTATTCGCTTTTGCTTCTTCCCTTTCGGGCTCACCTGTCCCTTCCGTGTCCTGTTTATTCACCTGCACCCTGTCCCATCCTCTCCCGCGCTCAAATAAATCTGCGAGCGCCTGTGTGATCTTCCCCCGCCACTGTTTTTATGCCTCACATTATGACACATATAATCAGGCTGGCTGTTTGCACTACTTTGTTCAGCACAAATTGCTGCACCGATGGTCGCGGCAAAGCACAGATGGGACGTGGACAGTTTTTCATCGGCTGTTCCATACCGCAGAGCCCAACACATCTGGTATGCAGCGAGAAGCATCTTTGCACTAATTTGTTTGTCACTATATATTGAAGGGACTATCTGTCATCCTGCCATGCTTTGGTTGCGGCATGATGTTTGAAGAACATGGCTAGTCAGAAGTTTCAGGCAGCCTGGCTGGTTGGCCACTCGGGACTCTCTCACACACACATGCACACACAGAAACGCACACACACGTGCGCCCACGCACACACACACACACACGCGCCATCTGATTGCAAGGAGGGGAAGGGGAAATAGAAGGAGTACGGAGAGTCTGCAAGTTTTTGCTTTAAAGCAGATCAACTCTCAGTACCCATAAAAAAGGGGAATTTAAAGAGCTCAGTCAGAAGTGCTAACTGTGGGTGTGACTACAGGAAGCCCTCTCTGAGTGATAATTGACTGAGATGCTGTTGTCATGTCTGTCGAGTTTTCCTTTCTCCAATGGCACGTACTCAGTATTGCAGGTGCAAACTTCAGTGGGGACGCAGGGGACGTGCTGCTCCCAATATTTAGAGTTGTGCAGAAAGTTTCGAACGGGAAAAGAAATCTTTTCTAGACATGTCTGGTTTAATAAAGTCCAGGGTTTTAAAATTCTTAAAGGTATAACGTTATGAAACAGTTGCCACATGAATATTCTGGAGGTAAAAGATGCAATTTTAATTAAATTTTATGTAAATAGCCCTAAATAGGCACTTTATGTTGCAAGGCAAAGACCCTACAATAGCACATAGATGATCCCTTATCAGCAAGCACTTGGTAACAGTGGGAAAGAAAACCCCACTTTCTAACAGGAAGAAACCTTTGGCAGAACCAGGCTGTGGGAGGGGCAATTACAGGCCTACCACGCCTTACTAACATGGGGCTACTAAACAATGGTCAGGCAATAGCTGTTCAGTGACATGGGTAGCGATGGGGAAATCTCCGATTTCTTAAAGTTTTTTCTTTCTCTCTCCAAGCTCAACAGAAAACTCAGAAGGTGTGGACTGATGCTTTCTGACAGCCCATAATACCCCCTTTCTCATTCTATGCTCTACATTTGGTGTGATTCTAAGTCAATTAAACAACTGTTTGATGCTGATGTATTCAGACTTGAAAATTAGCCTCAGTCTGGTCATTTGTTAGTTGGTCCCCGTTAACGTCAAGTGACGTCAAAGTCACGTAGCACTGATGCTACTGGGAATGCTACTGGGGAGACTATACACAGTCCACATTCAGTTCCCAAAGAAACAGGAATGCGAAGGTAGCATTGGCGCACAGTTTTCATGATATGTTTTTACCAAATATGATTAAAGCAGAAATGAAGCCTGGAGAAGAGGCTGGACATGTTGGAGCTTTTAAATGAAATGTAAATGGAAATCTATTTTTCAGGGAGAAGAAAAAACACTGTTATCTGACGACAAGCACTTTCCTTGGCTACTTCTGAATGACATTAATGTTGCAGCGGAGGATGAAGCACTGGCAATGCTGCCTGCAAAGGGATTTATAAAATTTTAGGGCACTCAGTATCTTAGAAATATCACTTTTATATGTACATAAATTGGAACGGGAAAAGCTCCGGCTTCTTCCTTGAAGGCCTGGGTTAGCTCAATCTAGGTCTGGGTAACTTAAAAATATTTTCCAATTTGCCAAAATTCATGTAGAGAAGGCTGAAAATGACATGAGCAGGCAGAGTAGGGAAATGTGATTTCCTGTAATTTTTTTTGAAGTCTGAAATGTAGGGGTTTTTATGAATCGGCACACCCTGAAGAGATTGTATGCTTTGTAGACGGAGGAAGCGTACCAGATTATTCACATTCGTAGTGTTGTAAAATCTAAATTGAGACATTAAGGTAAAAATCCCCAATACACTGTAGAAATGCACATTGTTCACTGTTTGGAGCATTTAGAGGCTCTGGAGAGAAAACACGCTTAATTCCAACAAATGACTTGTATGTGGCATTCATGCAAACACCATCGTGCAGCTGGTTTAATGCACAGCTGGTTTAAAAAGAAAAAAGAAATCAAAGCCTTCACATGAAATGGATGTACAGTCAAGCAGAAATGAAGAGAACAAGTGAAGATATATTCAGTTCTTGAACCGAGACCAGTTCCTGAGAAGAGTGCTGAATAATGGAGTGGTATAATGTGGCACGCAGACATGCTAAAAGGTTTTTGCTGTCTTTCTTTGATTTGGTGCCATTGAGATGTATGTACTTGTGTCGTCATGAAACATAATCTTTAGTGCTCTCTGTCCTCATGTGCTGAAGCCGAGTATCTTCAGCATCGCCGGGCTTTGAAACTGTAACTCTCCCTCACAGATTTACAGTGATGTCCTCCTGACATGAAGCAAAGGTCACAGGCTGCAGAGGAGAGGTTCTTTGGTTCACTTTCTGTGGTAAGCTGCTTAAAAAGCTGCCTCTTTATTTACATAACAAAACAATTACTGCAACTTACATTATCAATTAATCAGCCAAGAATGATAGAGATTAAACATCACTGTAACCAAGAAAGCACACTGAAACTCAAGGTAATGTCTTCTAATAGCTCCTTTTGCCTGACCAACAGCTGAAACACAGATATTAAATTTTCTGTAGCAGAAGGCTAAAGAAAAACATACTGTATATAAAAGATGGACGTGACTGCTGTGACATTTGGGAAACCCTAATTCAAAGCCTCAGTGCCAGATTTTTGACAGCTGGTCATATTTGAATGAGACCAGGAAGTGCTAAAGTTACTAAATATTACAAGCATACATTAGGGCTAACAACTAAAATACTAGAAATTAGCTCACCGAAACTGAAAGACAGACCTCTTGGGTGGACAGTTTTAATATTTAATTCAACAAATATCTACATCAGTCTCAATAATCCTGTATCCATCGAGCTCTACAGATATACAGATTCCTTTGTGCTGTTATGCTAATTTAAAATGCCCCACAATTAAGCTAGTTTTTTAAAGGAGACTTTGCTACAACAAACCTGGGACCAGAATGGGGCGGCTGTAGCTCAGGAGGCAGTGACAGTAACAATAACCAACATGGGTCCAGTAAGGGTTTTCTCTTGGCAAACTAACTGAGTGCCCCACAGAAAACCTTCTTGTTGACCCAGAAGAGCAAAACCTCTATGGGCATCACATGGCCTAGCATATTTGAACTCCACTTGGGTTTTCTTGAAGCACGCCTAGGGTGGGCTTGTCCAGAAAAAACCCATATAGGGGCAACAAAGGGCAAAACTGCTGTGGGGCCTGTGTAGTCATATCTAGTGGTAAGTGTAGGGTTGCCCTGCCCACACAACGCCACAGTTCACCAAAACCTACCCACTGTGTGGCTGCGCGGGCCTTTTTACTGGGTCCCCACCTCCTCTGCACCATTCATAAAGGGTTTGTTTGTGACACTTTGAGGAACCTGTGAATGTCGGCTTCACAGTCTTTAAACCACTATTAACTGTTGGAAATCAGTTAAATCCGTGAGTGTTCACAGGTAAAAAAAAAAACAAAAAACCTTCTCTTTTTCATTTTTAGTGTTTCTAATTGAAAGGAGATCAAAGACCAGAAACTTTGCTTTATTACACTAACATCTCATCGATATCGATTGTTTCCAGAAGAGTTCGCAGATATCTTAAACAAAATGAAAACTCACAAACCTGCTATCTAAAAATTCTCAATGACCAATCAACCTGCTTTTGGTCTGCAAACTGACAGCTAGTTGTGCATAGAAACGGGCTGAGACCTTGGTTTTGAGGAAATCTTGGTCCACATAGTTAGATTTAAAAAAGAGCTTATCATCTTTGCAGGCTGAGATGGAGCACTGAGACTGAAAATCTGTGCTAGAGTAACACCAAACTGAAGTCTTGAGCCGCAATCACAGTATATTTATTGAGCTCCTTAAGACAAACAAAGAAGACATGCAAACGTCACAAGAAAATAAAAGAGATTATTATACTAAAGTTGTATTCAAATTGCTCCCAATTGCTTTTAACTCACACAGTGCTCCTGCCCCCCCCATCACCTTCTGCGAGTCTTGAATCCACCAGCCAGCACTACCTTCCCACCTCAGCCGGAGCTCAATGAATGATGAGTAATGGTGTAGGAGAGTGAGGTCATTATCGAGATGTGGAAGTTTGAATCGGCGTACCGGAGGCTTCATTTGTGCCGCATTCACGACTCCTTTTGACTTTGAAGTGTGCAGCACACCTGACTCGTGCTGGGGAGACTGGTGTTTCTGCTCATTTCCGTCTCATCTTTTTGAAGCTACAGCAGGCTGATCTATTTTCGGAAGGGCCTCCACAATAGTTCCCTAAATGCTGGATGGCAGCAATGTGGGAAGCTGCAGTGAAATGCAATGTGTAATGTTTGTGTAAGTGTAGGTAAATTTCTTGCCCACAGAGTTTCTCATTGCGGGGGAGGGGGCAGAATGACTGCATCATTTTCAATATTTAATTAAGCCAGAACAGATGTAAGGCTTGAATGTATGTTTCTGAATTAAACATTTGATGATGATCATTGTTATTTCCATATACACACTGAGGTTTTCACACATTCACTCCCCGAAAGGTCATGTGCTTCGTCTGCAAAAATGTTGGTGGTGGTGTCAAAGTAATATCTACAAGATTCTCATGACCTAATATTTCCCAGGAGAACGTTGCCTTGTGATGTCACGATGGTATGTACTTGTCAGCAGTTGTAATAGCAGTGAGTTAAACAGAGCGCCATCACCACCGAGGGACGAGTGAAGCCAAAAGTCAGTGTTGATGAGCGTACAACGTGTCATATAACTTACGTACACACTGAATGCATTGGATTTTTGTGAAAAACAATCCTCAAAAACACACTGTGAATAAAATGAAGTTAAAAACTAGTCATGATCTGATCAGCTGTTCTTTATAAACAAGAAAATGATTCTGGGAGAATTTCATGGTTTGAGCCAAGAGCTGAAGCTGTATTATGGGCAGTAACGTGTTACTGTAATCCGATTACTTTTCTCAAGTAATGAGTAAATTTGGGGATTACTATTGCAAAAAAGGTCATTAGATTACTGTTACTTTCTTGTAAGCACGCTGCGTTACTGCACCGTGATTTTGTTTGCGAGAGTGTCTCATGACAATGACCTAAGCGAGTGCGAAGTTCGTGGCAACAGCTGTATGCAGATCAACAATGGATAATATATCGAGTGAGGGCGAGAGTACGACCGCGCAGCGTTTAAAGTGTGGAAGTACTGACCTCACTTTGAGTTTGATTCCGTAAAAAAGTGACAAAAACATTTGCGTCCGCTGTTCACTGCGTGGGAAGAAAACTTCTTCTTACAGCGAGAAAAACCCCTAAACTTCCGAGCAAGCAGCGAGTACGCTGCTACGGGAACGTGACATTCACAGAGAAACTCCCGGATCCTTCCACTGACATGACCGCTGCGGCACACCTGCACCAGGGCAAACCTCCGCCTGCCCCACTCCTGCTAAACAGGTGAAAATAGAGCAACAGGACCGCTGACTCTTTGATTTTACTTATTTTCTGCTGTGTTTTACTTGCATCTATTTGAAAGTGTGTAAACACAAAAAAAACGATTTTATTTTATATGCTGGAATATGCAGAAAATAGGTTTCAATGTTAAACAAATTTCTTCCAGTCAGAGAAGGTTGCATAAAATTAAATTTTTGCTTGATGCATAAAGTTAAAATATTAAAACTAATAAAACAAATTTTACATACACTATTTGCCAAACACAGCGGTCTGACCTGTTAATTCTGATCCGAAAAACCGGAAAAAATAAGTGCAAATTTGTCCAGCGGTCGTTGTGAGCAGCTTTAAAAATTATTAAAATATTGGCACAGATTTTCCACATCTGTTTAAAAACCTTGAAATACTAAACCATACATTTTTTCGCATTGAAGCTCAGATGAAGCCACATTTCAAAAACATTCTGCTACCATACTTTAGTTTATTTTATTTGCCCCCAGTGTGGTTCAACTGACCTACACCTTCACTGAAAATATATCTTCATGTACCTGACTTTTACTTCTGCAGCTATTACTCATCATTTGTCCACAGATGGACCTCCTTGACACCAAGCAAGGTTGCTAGGAGACCATGACTCCAAAGCCTCTAAAAAATAAAATAAGGAAGGTATTTTTGTGCACGAAAAGTCATCAAACTCGCATTTCTTTCTCCCCTGAAACGTCTCCTGTGAAACACCTCAATACCACGTTCTTTAAAAAGTGGAAATCTGCTATTGCTGGGAGATGTCGCACATTTAATCATTCCAAGTCTGTGCTTGTTTTGTGACTTCTAGAAAGAGACTCTGGCAATAATTCTGCCTCGTGTAACCAGCTTTAAGCGGTTTTCCCAAAAAGAAAAAGCCAGGGAATGTGTAAGTCCTCAACAGAGTAAATAATGGGATCAGAGATGTTATCCGCTCTCTGTGTAGGCAAAGCATTTCGCTTCTGGTGCATGACCCAAAACAGACAAGCCCATGAAATGGAACACCAGCTTAGTATTGCTGCAGTAGACTCTGATGGGTGGAAACAAATGGAGTTTTGCACTGCTACCCAACATAGCTTTGCATGATACAGTGTGCACCAAATCCTCCCTGACAGTAGTACAAGCCTTTGTCTGTTTACATCCACACAGCAAAGGGGATCAAAGAGAGGAGAGTGCTGTATCCTTCCAGCCTGTACTTTAACTTTTATTTTATGCATCGTTTTAGTCATATTGCCCCTCCATCCCTTGATATAGGCATAGCTGACCTTTTGCTAAAACCTGTCCCCATTAGTTATTATTCAATTTTTAATGTCTTATCATTCTGAAGCGGTCTTATTTTTATGATTCTGTCATTTTAAATTGACATTTTATGGTCTAGTCTTTATGTTGTGTCGTTTTTTTATGCCTTGTAAATTTTTTTGCTCATGTTTTCCTTTCTTTTATATAGCTATGCTAATTATAACTACTCTATTTAACGTTACATTCTCCACGTTTTCATTAAAAAATCTAGAGGTCAACATTTTTTTTTGTTTGCTTGTTTTTAAGGTTCCACTAACTTGATGTGCGTTATGATGGATGTCTTCAGTGCTGGACTGGTTTTTGCAGTAGAGAGAAGGCCTGTAGTATTTTAGCAAAAACGGAGGCGTGCAGTACTCTAAAAATGAGAGTTTTACTCAGTTTCAATCCACTGTAAAAGCATTCTTTACATATCAAGACTTATGTGCCTTCTCCCCAGCACGGGGCAGACCTAAAGATCTAACAAAGGCACGAACAAAAGCAGAAACACTGCAGTGCCTTCCGGATGCTTCTTTTAAAAAAGAAAAAAAAAAGCAATTAAAAAATGTTACCACCCCATTTGCAGCTCTACTGGGCTCTTTACTGAATATGAAGAATCGTAAACCTCTGCAACAGAAGCTCAGGAGCTCTATGTTCAGGTAAGAGTTTTGTTCATCTATCATTCCAAGTGCTGGGCATGTGGTGGACAGCTAGTATGCTGACTTTTCCAGAAGTATGCAGGTCTGTGCTTGGGCTGTTAATTCAATTCAATTCAATCTTTATTGGCAAACTTCATGTCCATAAAAAACAGACACAAGGTATAAACCTTAAATATATATATATATATATGAATAAATATATAAAGCATTTGTAAAAATATAAAACCATAATATACATAAAAAGCAATTACTTATAAGAAATCAATAAATACACAAACACTTCAACCAGTGCTTTCTCAGACTGGATGAGTAACGGGAACCACTCACTGTCGGATCTGTGAGTGTACTCGAACCATCCAGTCGTTCTCTAAAATTGAACATTAACTTTCTGAAAAGTGCTTTAAAAGTCCAAACACCCACAGCTACAAACATCTGGCTGGCACTACCCCCTCTAGGTACCCTGCAAAGGATTCTCATGGCATCATTGCAGCACGCACCTTCTGCATGCTACATTGTTTGTAGGATGACCACAAGGGGGCAGTATATAGCGGTGTGCAATACGCGTTAAACAAAGCCACTTTAACTGGAAGTGAACAAAAGCTAAATTTGCGTGCAGTAGTATTTGCCTGCACATAGAGCTTACACCGTTGTCTGTATATGTCATCATCATCATTCGTTTGCTCGGTAATAAAGTGACCGAGGTATTTCACCTTTCTATGAACTTCAAGAGTTTTTTGGGCCAGTTTAAACAAAGGGAAATTTAGCTGTTTATCCTGCTTGGTTCTACATATCAAAACAGCACTTTTAACAGCATTGTACTTTATGTGATATTGCACACCATATTCAGTGCAGACATTAAGAAGATCCTGTAACCCAGCAC
>VUQR01031099.1:0-17072 GCA_015108515.1 Hemichromis elongatus
GTCCGAGCCCTGCCAGTGTAGCAGAAATAATGATGGATGATGATGGCAGCAGCAGCCGTTCTTCTCTGGGTGAGTAGCTTAATGTTGTTCGTGTGTAATTTACGTTGAGTAGGCTAACCACGTTATTAGATTATTGCATGTAAACTAGCAAACACCATCGTAGTTACATGCGGCTGTCTTCTTGTTTGATGGCAGATGCTCCCTTCACCCCGGCCAAAAAGGCTAAAATGACCAAAGAAAAATTGGCAAGAGTGATACCATATATGCCCTATAGCTGCAGAAAAGGCTAACATTGTTATCGTTTTACAAAAAAACAGCTAAACATGACAGGTTTTAGGACAAAGTTTGTGTTTTCCATTGTTTATGCACCGGTTCGAGCACCGTTTAAGCACTGGCATCATTTCCAAATACCGGTGTGGCATCAGTATTGGATAAAACCTAAACAATACCCGATACCCATCCCTAGTGGAGTATAGAGTAAATGGACTTGCTAGACTGGAGAGAATATTACAAATTGTTCCAATCATTGTTGCGATTGTGACAGTCATTCGTTTTTGTGTCTTCTTATTATTACACAAACAGCTTTCAGAACTTTTAATCAAATCTCCCAAACTGCTCCAGAAGCTTGTTATGATGGTGCTGGGTTTGAATCTGGTCATGCAGTCTTTATCACTAGATGTTGTGGAATTGTGGGTGTAAGGGACCATTTCTAGGTCCGCCAGGAAAGACTTGTCTCTGAGCGGAAGCAAGATGGAAAACGTGTGAGAGAGAGAGAGAGAGATGAGAGAGAGACAAATGGGAAGGGGAACATGTAAGGCGCAGAGAGAGAGTGTGCAGATTTTACACAGGTAGGGTAGAGTTTGAATACCTGGGGTCAACCATCCAAAGCAAAGGACAGCGCACAAGAGAAGTAAAGAAAGTGCAAGGAGGGTGGGGTGGGTGGAGTTGAGTATGACGGGTAATTTATGACAGAAAGATAGCAGCAAAAGTAAAAGTGAAGGTTTACATGGTTCAACATGGTAGTGAGACCTGCTATGACGATTGGTTTGGAGATGGTGGTGCTCAGAAAAAGCAGAGCTAGAGGTGGTAGAGCAGAAGATGTTAAGATTTTCATTGGAAGTGACCAGGAGAGGCAAGGTTAGAACTGGTTTATCAAGAGAGGCAGATCATCTTTGGAGACAAAGTTAAAAAAGCAAGGTTGGTGTGCCGGTTTAGCTCATTGGGATGAGGAGGCGCCCATATGCCGCATAGCTGAGAGTGGCTAGGGTTCAAATCCGACTTGCTGCCCTTTGCCGCATGACTCCACCTCTGCTTTCCTTTCAGTCTTTACTGTATCAGTCCACTAAAGCCAAAAAATATCTTTTTAAAATAGAGGCAAGGTTGAGGTGGTTTAGGGATAGTGGAAAAAGGATGTTGAAGATAGAGCTGACAGGAGGACCACAGAGAAGATAGATGGGTATAGTTCAGGGGGATAGGCAGAGGTTTGTCTTGATGATTCTAGAGACAGGGTGACATGGAAGCAGATAATCTGCTATAGCAATGCCAAATGAAGAAGAGGAAGCAGAAAGCTTGTCTTGTCTGAAAAACCATTATGTCTCTACACCTGGAATCAAATTCATAGATGTCCACTTATCATACAGGGCAACAAATCCTTCTAAGAGTAAAATAAAATTATGCACATGCACACAATCACACAGGTTTATTCCAGCTAAATAAACAGCATTATTTGTTGTCCTGTGGTGAGCATTAGTATTCTCTGTAGCGCCCACCGAGAAGGACACATCATCTGACAAATCCCCCTACACATTTCCGTCCCAGGAGGAGCCGGTGTCTAAATAAACATTACAACAGTCTCCATGGGGATTAGCCTAATGTGCAGTGATGTAGCACCAGTGATATGTCGCTTTAATTGTCCCCTAAATTAAACACGCAGCGGTTTATCTTCAAATCTCATAAATCTTATAATCCTTCCACACTCTCCATTGCGTTTTATCAATCAATGATGAAAAGCCCCCCTTAAATAATACTTCCTTCTTGTGAATTTTCAAAGACCTCTCTTCTCCTGCTTGCACCTACGCTCTCAACTTGAGCTACTTTGTAAGACAAAGTGTATCTGATCACAAGTTTGCACACATGCCATTTTTCATCAGTGGAGGTAATTTATTAGCCAATTAGGAATGATGAAAGCACACAGTTCTGGAGTCAGTGATTACTGCCTCAGTGTTATAATGAAATTTATCATTCTTACTGAAAAGCTGAGAGGAAATGTTTCCTCTCATAAGCTGCAAAGAAAATGCTAGAGGCTGGTAGAGGGGAATTGAAGAGACAATTATAACCATTAATTTCTTTCCTCCTACCTTGTAGACTGTATAAATATTAAGTCTACATCACCTCAAAGGTGTTTCCCTCTTGCTAGGGACAAGTGGCCAGACACAGGACCAGGAAAACAAATGACTTATGATCCAAATCCATCTGTGAGTGCACTGACTAAAAGGTTCACCCTCAAAAATAGCTGGCAAAGATGTGAGGCCTGAAAGCCAGACTATAGCTACATATTTACACTTTGTAACCAAGAAGATGTCCTGAAATTGCCAACAAAGGGCACGAGAATCAATAAAAAATCGGGACAAGTTTCTGAAATATCAAGACAAGATGAGATGATGACCAGGGAAAAATTGCCTCATTTTTTGTCATTTTTCTTTTAGGTTTAATAAATTTGACCTTTTTAGTCAGACCAATCCGATATAAAGAAACGGTATCGACCTAATTACTGGAATGGATATTGGGGAGAATTAAAAAATGTAATCCGATCCATTAAATATCACAAAAGTACCTCACAAAACTTGCAACATGGTGTAATCTAGCTCATGACCTTAGCACGTCAGAGCAGTATGCATCACGAGATAGAGCGGCTTTTGTGTGAGAGACGTGTCAGCGGTCTGGAGTTACTTCACATTGAAAGTATCTGGAGCCTCGCTACTGGCATTTCATCTCTGAGTAGGCTATCCCAGAGAAGTAAAGCAAGTGTGTTAGTTCATTTCTGAATGTTGGTAAAGCATTCCCACATTATGCTCAACAACCGATATATGGAGCTTGGACGTCTGTGCATTATCATTGCTAAGTCTGACCTTACAACCTTACAGACTGCCCGGGCTGATCTTGATAAAAGATGAGTGTCATGAAGAGGTGTTTGCATTCATTTGCACTGCTTTCCACTCTGGATCTCTATTTATGTTAAGCCTTAATTATTAAAGGGTCCATTATACAACTTGTTTTTTTTTAAGTTGTTAAATATAAACATTATATTGTGCTGATATTGCACTTCTTCTTTTCAGAACCAAAGAGTTTTTGAAATCTGCATAAAATTGCATTTTAAATTTCTTTTTCAATATTACTTTAAATACTCAGATTTAAAGAATAGCTTTACTGTTTTGTTTTTTAAAAGTTGAGTAAGAACTTATACAAAATGCAGTGGGACATGAAATAGCAGTCTTATTGATTATTAAAGACTGTATCAGATTCATATTGGTATCGGTAGATATCCAAATTTATCAGTATCGGACATAAAAAAGTGGTATCTCTAGTGTCATCTCTAGTTGAAATTGTTTTACTACTATATTTTTTAATAAGAACACATTATATTCATTATGATCCAACACCTTCCTTTCCCAAAACGTAACATACCGACGCTACGTGACAAATTGTCACTATGTTTCTGCATGTTATGTTCAGTAGTACCACTGAACTGCAGGCCCAAACCTTTAGCATCTGCCATGTTTATTTTTTTACATCCAGGAATTTCCTCTTTTTCTATGTTGCAGCATAAAACAAAACGCATATTAGCAATAAAAAACATAAAGCAAAAAGATTTCCTTGAAACTCTTACCTGAGGAGAGTTGCAGAAGGTCAGGGACAGGGCAGACATGCAAGGCAGAGAGAAGGGATAGAAAATCATTAGTCAAAGGTCAAACTGTGTATGAAACCACCACAGGAAACGAAATCTTCCATTTAGAAGCCTCCCTGTGACTTTAACACAGCACCTGTCACCCCAGTAGGAACGAATAGTATTTAGTAGGCAGACACGCAGATGCTGAAGGGCCTCACTTGAGCCCAATGAGCCTTGCATCGCGAGTCAGCCCGCCTCAGTCATTAGCCACTACTCCCATTTGTGAAAGGTCAATGAAGCAGCAATCCGTCCATCACGCATGCTGTATTATGCCACACGTCCTTCACAGGCAGCCTACTTGATAGAACCCAAGATTTTCCTGTGTATTTAAGCTAATGTTGTAAGTGGTGAGAGTGTAGAAGCGTTGAGACTTGAACAAGGATTTCCTCTGCATTTTTTCTGAACTCTCATATTCATACGGCCCCTGGATAGAATCAGCTATAAGCCAAAGAGAGCAGTATAACACTATTCATCAGTGTAAGTGCTGAACACTCATAAGATGAAATGAGATGAGATACAAAGTGTATGAATGACGGGGATGTATGTGTGTCTCGCTGTGAATCACTCTTCTTTTTTCTCTGCAGTCAAGCTGTTTCTGTTTAGATTCCTCTGTTTTTTCCTGACAGCTTCTTTGCCACAGAGGGATGATATGACAAGGCAGGATTGAGAGGATAGACTCCTAAAGAGGTATGTGTCAAACAAAGAGATATGGGAAAGGAAGATCTGCCAACACAAGGGAAATTATTCAATAAAAAAAAATAAAGAACTGGGTTGGATATCTGGGCAAAAAGAGAATTACCAGTGCTCACTCAGACAATTCTTCCACGTGGAAAATGAAGTGGAAGTGTCGTGACTCAGACTCAGAATGACTCAGAGTCAGATCTCTACCTGTTCACAGTTTGGTAATAAAAACTATCAGGATCATTGCTGGAAAACAGGTCCACCAAATTAGAATGTTGATTACTTTGGATGGAATATGGGGAAATACTCAGATATGCCATAACATTTGTGCATACTTTCTCATTGCCCCTACGGTGTTTTTCTCCCCCCCCCCATTGTTTAACCAGACATGTCTAATTCAGTTAGTATGAGGAGCTTTACATTTACTCACTTTTGGGTTCAAACACTGTATAGAGAAACCTCAATATCAAACACATTGTAAAATCAGTTCATTAAAAACAATACTCTTTACATGTGCTTCGGTGGTTCCTGTTTAGATGAATACATTTGGTTTCTACCACTTCTGTACTTTCAAAATGTTACATCTTGAATCCTGGACTTAAATGCACAGCCAAGTGTGAAGTGGATGGGATGACAATTAGTACCTCAAACCCAGGAGCTGTGGGTTGGAACGGGGTTGGGAATGAGTTGCCTTTTCAAAAGGTTAAGAATCTCTGGATCTTGCTCATGAGTAAAGGAAGCACGGAATGGGAGACTAACATGTGGATTAATAGAGCCATAACAGTGACTTGACAGCACAATGCAGAAATGTGTATATAAAAAGAAGAAATAAGCACTAAAGGTCAAATTGTTACTGGGACATTTTGATCCTACATATGGTTAATACATTTCTAAACAACTTTTGGTCCGTATATTTGCTTTCTGCATCACTGCTTCTAAATGCCAAAGCATGCTGTAACACGAGGTATGTTATGTTAATAGTTAAAGCTCCGAGGTCCTTGATTAGAACCTCTAAATATTTAATTGAAGAAATTTGTTAGAGATTAGGCAAGTTTATGGATATTTATTTTTTACAATGTGTTCTGACTCCCAAACCCTTTCTCACCATTAAAGTCAGGAAAACTCTCTTTGGTGTGTTTCAAATGTAACAATCAAATGGCCTCTAAAGAAAAGAAGTTTACGCTCTTCTTTGAAACAACTTTTGTTTCTAATAAGTATTATTGTAGGGTCTTTACCTTACACTTTTAAAGGACTTAAGGTGACTATTTAATTATTTACTTAATTAACTACTTTTCACTATTTATTTAATTATTATTTTTTGTAATATGTTATTATTTATTGTCTTTGGAGATTCGGTTACTGGTTGGCGTGAATACTGTATTCCTAACATTTCTTACCAAGCGTTAGTATGTGATAATGTGCGATTAATACAAGAAACAAAGATACTCATAGAAGTGACATTAGGTTTCATTTTACTGAAAGCCGTCATCTACTTTGATGCAAACTTTAAAAGAATCAGTTAGATGTGATATGACAGTTATATAAATGAACATCTTTATGAAGTTTTCTCCAGTATTGGATACGCTTTATTTCTTCTAACAAATCCCTCATAATACAGTGGTTGTAGATATGGCTGGTGAAGACAATAAATCATCTTCAAGCCACTGTTACTCACCCAGACTGAGTTCACTAGAAGTTCACCATCAGTAGTAGCGCCACCTTCCTCTATTGCCCTCCTCCCCCTCCATCATTTCTGCTACTGCTCCATTTCCCCTGGTCATATAACCCCTCACTAACAGCCTCATCAGTCCTGAAATATTTAACAAAACACAGCCACCACGTGCCCTCAAAAAGCCAAATGAAAAAAATATGGTCCTCTTTAGAGACATTTTACATCACACTCACACAACAAAGTTTATATTCTAAAGCTTAAAATGGCATTGAAAATTGAAAAATATAGCATGTCCTTCTGAGGTTATGCACTGTCTAATAGCTCTTTTAGTTCAAATAACTGAGTGCTTCCTCATAGGGATTATTTTTGAGGCTTTCTCTGCATTATTGTCTTTACATTACAAAATAAATCACCAAGAAGCAACTGCTGTTGTGATTTGGTGCTATATACATTGAATTAAATTAAATTGAACTGAATTGAATTGAATTGAATTTAACTGAATTGGATCAACAACCAAAGCCAAAACTTTCCAGACCTGGTTTATGCTAACGATGGATTAAGACAATTAATGCAACCTGCAACATGAACGGAGGAAAACTGAGAACATGAAGGTTCAATATTTCACCCGATCACTTCTCCCACTCGATGAAACCTCCCATTCTATCTTTGTGCTAAGTGAGAAAACCCAATAACACTGCTTGGAAACACGTGCTCAGGGAGTACACAGGCGTGGAGAATGTGTGTACCCAACAAACAGCTCATTAATCTCTGGCCTGCCACCCATGAGGGCAAATAAATTCCCCACATATGAGGTATCCTCAAGCGTTGCCTGTCAGCACAAAAATACAACACATGTGATGCATTTGTCACTGCATGTTCATTGAATATACATCTGTGTCCCAAAGCTTCCCAAATAGAAACCACATTGATAGAAACTGACAGCGACTTGAAACTCAATCAAGCCTTGGCTACCTGCACTACGGAAAAAAGAAACAGACAAAACAAAAAGCGATGCAGAACATCATAACAATCATAACTTACTTAACTTACGTAAGCAGGACCAGACTCTGAGTCTGTCATTAAACATGTTATAGATGGCCTTATTAAGGAAGATTAAACCATATATTTGTACATATTTATAAATGACATACCAAGGAATTAGTAGCGTACTGTGCTGCAGAACAGCCCAGTGCCTTCTAGGCTGTTCTACTTTAATAAAATCTTCATCAGGCCAAATGCATCTTAAAGTATGTGACTCTGTCTAGCAAAGCAAAAGGTTCAAGTGGTTTGAGAGTGAATATTTACTTTGTTCTTTGTACTTTATTTCACCAGAAAAAAAAAAAAAGCTTTCTCAGGCCAACATTAAAAGTCAATATAGAAGACCACTCTACCCTGGAGTAAGACAATGGCTATAAATTGAATAGAAACTCCCTCTAATGTTTCCAGTGGGCCCCGTGAAACCACTGCTAATGAATTCATGTTGATTTAATGAGCTATGGCCCAAGAGCTGAGCTGACTTTGCTAGATTAATGGGCACCTTAGCTAGCGCTAATGGCTAATAATTCTGCACACAGTAGTTGGCGTCGTTCTCTCAACAACTACCGATGAACCAGCTAAACTTGTTTGCTTCTTAGCCCATTCATCAAAGCATGAATCTCCAAATGTGCAATTGTATATGTAGCAGTTCATATAAAATAAATTATTCAATTCAATTATTAATTCTTTTTATCGACGAAATAAAATAAAAAATAATTTATTTGTGTTTCTTTGTGTCTCATTGTCTATCTAATTTAAATGCCTAAGGCTGGATTCCAAAGCAGACAACTCTGTTAGAGGCCTAAACAGCCTCAGAACTGCTGAATGAATTAGTTGTACAGATAGTTTCCACTACTTAAGTATTAACTCAGACTTTATTATTACTTAATGCTGTGGCTCCTCTTTACAGAAGAGCACTCTAGACCTTAAGGCTAAAGCTTGTGTTATTTCAACAGATTCTTCAATGTCAACAAATTCCATTAAAAGACAAGGAACTGTAACATTTTAGCCTGTTTCTGCATAGTGTCCTTTTTATCCTACCATTTGTGGCACATAAGGCACCAGTATACTTCGTCATAAACACTAGTTGCACAGTCTAAGGGACACAATCCACTTCTTCTGAATCATTACATCTTAACTAGGGAACAATCTGCTTTGTCACTTCACAGTTACTGGCCAGGCCTGTGGAGGTCAGCACACAAGCAACAGGTAAATGTCTGTGGGGTTTTTTTAAGTACAGGCAATACTATGAATAGCTTATGCAGAGACTGTGTGAAAATATGTGCTTTCATCAGCTCAGAGGGAGCTGTTTGGTACATCATCAATTTTCTTAAAAGTGCATATGTACTGTGTGAATTGGTCAACTGGTACGTGCATAGTGTTGTGAAGATGGGGCTTACAGCCAAACATAAATGTTTGTGCTGGGAAGCCTCCTAACAAGTTACTCTCCAAACCCATGGATGGAGCTGAAATATCATTAAAGCAAGCCGCAGGTGTCATTCAGCTGGAGCTCTGCGATCAAAAAACAAAGAGGGAAAAAGTGTGCTCTGTGCTCTGTGTTAGCACAGGTTGCATTGAGAGAAATGTATCCCTCTCTTTGGTGAAATACAGCAACAAACAACAACAGTGAGCGCAGAGGGAGAGAAATGTGAAATTGATCAAACAAACACTATTATCGCCTGCTTAGACGCTGCTATTCATTTTTCTTTCTATCGTCTGGCACCCACATTGAAACAAGGTTATTTGCAGCTTTCAAAAAAAAACAAAAACAAAAAAAACTAACAAAGGCAAAAGCTGCCATCAGCTAAAGGCAAGTGTGTTTCCTCTGATGATATGGCAATATCAAAGTGATTGAGTCGGCAGCCTTTGTTTTAAAAGTAACTGGCGGGAACAGTTGAATGCACAATGGAAATTATACTCACTATCTCCCTGTTTCAAAAGAACGTTACATAAACGGGTAAAAAAGAGGTCAAAATGAGGAGAAAGGCAGTAAACTGCCACTTCTATGCCCTGCTAAGAGGCCCTACTTTGCGACATTCACAAATAAACCTTCAAAGCAATATCCCTTCACCTGTCTTTAAACCTATTATTAAGTCCAGGCTTCAAACAATATGCAAAGAGGGCTCCTATAATGAATCTACTGCTGTTAAACCAAATCCAGTTCACCTTGCACAAAGTTTATCTGAAGGAAAGACAGAATAAATTAGCTACAGAAGAGACATGAAAGCTTCATCAGTTTGTGATGGGATCACATTTTCAATCATGTCCACTAACAAAACACCTTGAAAAGCGGTTTTCATTGCAAGAGTCAGATTGTGCAAATGAGGTGGAGGGTGTTATGATGAGTGTAATCAGCATTACAGAGCAATAAAGACTGATGTATCAGATACTGGAGAATACAAAACAGCATCTATATTCATTTACTAAATGCAGTATGAATTGAGGATAGAGCAGTAAAAACCTATTTGTGCTGCTTGTTTATAGCTTAGTATTAGTTTGACCTGTTTCACATGAAGGACATCAAAGCATTTTCTATCATCTGTGTGTTCATTAGGACACTGATGCTGGGTGGGAAAACATATTCAGTGCTGTTAATGACTTACTCGCCAAGCTAGGAGTTGTAGTGAACTCCAGATAATGAAGACTTTGGAGGGTTTGATTAGTGCTGAATAATATTTAAACCATTTTGTGCTGGTCTCTAATATGGGTTTGGAATGTTCGCACGCCACAGCAGGTACTTTAGTTTTTATATATTAAAACATCTACTGAGACGTCAAAGGTTAGATGGCTAAATGTGTAATATGCTTAAAGAGAGGTCAGAGAAACATTAGTCATGAACCGTTTAGTAATTGTCAATTAAGGTGAAAATGTTTGACTAAATAATGCGAGTTGGATAGTGCTGTCTGTAATCAGACAGAGAAAGCGATCAGAAATACCTACTGTGGCATTTCACTGTGTTAGCTAGTGCGTTTACAAATTGTTAAGCCTAATTAAAAAAAAAAAAAGCTCCCCTCTCGCCCCTGCAGGCAGTCCATCCTTCAAGCTTGGGTCCTCTACCAGAAGGCTGGGAGCCTGAGGGTCATGTGCAGTATCTTAGCTGTTCCCAGGACTGCGCTCTTCTGGACAGAGATCTCGAATTTTGTTCCTGGGATCTGCTGGAGCCACTCACTTAGCTTGGGAGTCACTGCTTCTAGAGCTCCGATTACTACTGGGACCACTTTTACCTTCACCCTCCACATCCACATCTTGTTGAGCTCTTCTCTGAGCCCTCGGTACTTCCGCAGCTTCTCGTGTTTCTTCTTCCTGATGTTGCTGTCATTCGGTGTTGCTACATCGATCACTAGGGCCGTCTCCTTACGCTTGTCTATCACCACTATGTCCAGTTTGTTAGCCATCCCCATTTTGTCCGTCTGTATCTGGAAGTCCCACAGGACCTAGGGGGTGTCTTCCGTTTTGACCACAGGACTTCCATGCCATACTCAGCACAGGTGTTTCTGTATACTATACCGGCCACTTGGTTATGGCGTTTCACGTATGCTCTGCCTGCTAGCATCTTGGACCCTGCTGTTATGTGCTGGTTTGTCTCAGGGTCATCTTTACAGAGCCTGTAACAAAACTGACACTGAACCTGCCTGACGGGGATCAAGTTTATTCTACTAAATATACAGATCCATAGGAAATCTAAAGTCACATGTCTTTGAGTGACATGATAAGCTTTTTAAATCGAACTGAACCCAGACAATTTAAGAAGCCTGTTGCGATTAGCAGCACCTCTGCCAATCATCTTTAAGCATTCCTGTCAAAACCAATTAGTTTAAGAATGTCCACCTGTCAATCAGTCCAGGCATGAAGGCTAACTTATGCACTCCCAGAAATGCTGGGATCACATAGCACTGGATTAATAACTAAAGCTGAGGCTCAAAGTTTATTTCAATATTGAGGGAGCATTCATCCAAAATAGAGCACAATAATATAAAAAGAGGATGGCTGATATTATGTTTGATGTTTGGAGAGTGACACACAGGGTGTTGACCTGACTGAAAAATTCAAACACAGGCAACTTGTTCACCTACACCCTTCATTTTCATGGATTTTATGGACGTGTGTGCACCTGCCCATTTGAACTCCCACACTGATATTCAGGCACCTTTAAACAGATTTTAAATCATCTATGCATCTGCCATTTATTTTGACAAGGTGATAAGGTACCGAGCTCTGTGATAATCCCAGTAAATACATGCTGCAGTCTGTCCACCAGACAGACAATTGACCACAGTTTGCACATAAATATAAGTGTGTACACACACATTTCTTTGTCCCCTCTGTCTTCCTGTGTGGGGGACAGCGAAAGACAGCTTATCACACCCCCTTGCACTGTTACATTTCTAAATACACATCCCAACAGTTTGACTTACAACTGAAAATGGAGTTTCAGTTTTATGTGTGTGTGTGCGTGTCTGTGTGTGTGTGACATTTCTCTCTCCCAGACACAAATGCACTGAAGTGCCACACTTGCGCACACAGTAGGATCATGCAGCTCGCCTTTCAAGTAGCTTTGCCTCATCGCCTGCATGTTGAAAAGAAGCTGCCACTATTCTGTCATCTCTCAGGAGAAATCGACAGTCTTTTGATATATGAGAGAAGCACCAATCTGCATATGGAGAAGCGTTGCAATGTAATATGCCCAAGCAATGCTCGGCATTACGCTTGTTATCAAACTACACATGGAAAATATTACATGGTGCATAGCAGCTGATAAGTATTTCCACATTACCAGTCATCACGAAGAAGCTTTAATACTATACCACCCCAAATACAGATAGTATCTCGTTATTAAGAATCACATGTGATGCAGTCAGCTATGATCATCATTACAGCGATGATCTTTAAACTGTCTTTTAGTGTACATGTATTGATTTACTGTACATGGCCATGCCCTGTCACTGCTGGTTTTCCCTCTTAGGCTTTGGCAGTATTTGTTAGGAATTTGTTATCTTCCTTTCCCATGAAATTCACTTTGCATAGCTGTGTGGTACGCTTATGTCCAGTGTGTAGCAGATGGTTCACAGGTGGGAGAAAAAGTGCATGCATGTGGGAGGTTCATGCAAATGAGGCAGCACAAAGTGAGAAGTTGTTTTGGCGCAAACTAGGTCTTAGACGTTGAGCCAAGACAATCTGCTGCCACTTTGTTGATTTTATCACTAAGAGAAAACTAAAAGCTCTAAGCCACTGTGCAACACTAACTGAATGTTTTACATGTAAGCAAATGGATTTAAATTGGTATAAAATGATGACTCAATGAAGCTGTGCCATCAGGTAATTCAGTAAATATTCCTGGAGTCATTGTACGTCGATCTGACTTTAGATAAAGTCTGATGTTCTGTGCCGTTACCTTCAGTACATGCTGCAAGATTACCCAGATCACCCACCTTTACACAAGTCACAGTGGTCTTAAACATGGCATTATATCATTTACTAGGGTGGTAATTTATTGATAATACATTTTTTAATTGTGGATCACGGAAAATCCAGTCTGTTACATTTTGATGACAAAGGAATCCTTCCAGGACTATTTTAAATTTGCTCAGGCCGATCAGGCTCGTGGCAAGAAAAAGGCAGGGGGCAACTGGAAATTTAAATATTCAATTAGAAATAAGTGATTGGAAACAATAAAAAAGAATTTCAGTCTAATGTGCAGCCCTATCCCCTTATGTAGATTAGAATAAATGAAAAGTTGTACTGCACTCATGTCACCTGATATGAATAGAAGGGAATCCATATTTTAAATTTTAGGGGAAAAAACTGCCTTATGCTACAGCGTGAAAACCGATCAGCTGATCGGAAACATTCAGTAATTAATGATCGATGGCTGAACTATATGATTGAACCTTTCTAATGTGGGGCAGTGTCTGCTCTGTGGGTCAATTTGTGGTTAAAAATGCCACTTTTAAATCAGGCCACTATGACAACATCATTCTATACATTTCCAAAGTTCTTAAAACTTTGGAAAATATTCTACTTGATGCCACTTGACCAGTCTTTTCGAAACATTAATGGTTAAGAGCTGCACATAGCAGCAAAGAGACAGTTGCTTAAGGAGCTTTAAGAGCGCTGCATTGTCTAGTTATATATTTTTGCAGAAGATCTTTTCTCAATTTATATTAAATTGTACAGCAACTGTTTTAACTTAAATTTAGGCACATTTTCACTTTTCCGTCCCTTCAGTTTCTCGGGAACTGTGAGACTGTACCCCTGTACTTCGGTGTTTCTGTCTTATGAGGCTTAGAAAACAAGAGCATAAGGAGGTGGGGCTGTGTGAAGCAATGGGAGGGTTACATTGAGTTTTTTAGAACAGTGACATGTCTAGCTCTGAACCTGAACTCTACTGGACAAAAACATACTGAGCACAGCAATCAATAATTTAGAAGTGGCTTTTATGTCATGCCTTTACTTTTCACCTCAGAGGATGTTGGGAATGGACTAAGACTGATTTTAGAGGGCAAAGCAAAAGATGGAAAAGACATTGTTGTGTCCACACTTATAAGACCTGGTAATATCAAAATATGCAATCCGCCATGCTAATGTGGGCATAGGTAAATGCAACTAATTCAAAATACCAATTTGTATCTATGTACGTATGCAAATGGAGTCTTGCTGATGTGGTAGACCCCTGCTTCTGTGGATCTTGTGCTCAGAGCTTGTTCCTGCGCTGCCATGATTAGTTCCTCTGTGCTGTCTTTCTCTATCTGCTGGTGGTACATACCGAGCAGGCAGCTGTCTATCGATGATGGCGCTTCTCCTTGCTCCTTTTCATGCACACCTCCTGCTTTGGCCAGCTTATTATCTCAGCAGGGTATGGGTATTCTTAGACTGCTATATATTCATATATCTATCTATGTACAGTGGTCCCTTGTTTATCGTGGCAGCTATGTTCCAAAAATAACCCACGATAGGTGAAATCCGCAAAGTAGCCAACTTTATTTTTTACAATGATTATAGATGTTTTAAGGCTGTAAAACCCCTCACTACATACTTTATACACTTTTTTCAAGACAGGCATGAACATTTTTAGACTTTTCTCTCTTGTTTAAACACTCTCAAGGTTCAAACATTCGTAGAAAAAAAAAGTTCAGTATTGTAGAATGAATCCAAAGACACCCGCGGATGCCTTTGATGGTGCAAAATGTCGACATTGTTGTGTTTGTTGGGGAGAAAACAAACATACATGTAGCACGGCTGCAGGAGGAGCCGACACAGCCAAAGCTGCATCAGCTCATCACGCCGCTCTGCATAAGTAGTACTTGGTCCTGAGGGGGAGTGTCGTTGTTGTGGGTGATGTGTGCGGCTGACAGCGGGAGAGCTGCAGCCGAGTGTGTAAAGAATGCTGAAAAGCATTAAAATATCGTCGGGTCTGCCGTGGATGTGTTACAATACAGTACAGCACTTCAGAGTCACACTGCTAGCGATCAAAGATTTATGTAAATTTGACAAGCTGAACACATTGATTGATTGATTGATAAAGGTCTACAGCCAATCAAGACACAGAACACAATGCGCTGTTTAAAAAAAAAAAACACAGCATGCAAAATCACACCTAAAAAAAAATCTGCGAAACAGCGATGCCACAAAAAAAAAAAAATGGTAAAAATGGTAAATGTCCTGTATTTGTATAGCGCTTTACTAGTCCCTAAGGACCCCAAAGCACTTTACACTACAGTCATCCACCCATTCACACACTGGTGATGGCAAGCTACATTGTAGCCACAGCTGCCCTGGGGCGCACTGACAGAGATGAGGCTGCCGGACACTGGCGCCACCGCCAGCTCTGATATAGCGAGGGACCGCTGTATATACACCTCGTGATAGAGTTAAAATATAGTGTGCAATCAATCAAATAAGGCAATTGACTTTTTTATTTTATTTTGATATTAGGGAAATGGACTGGAAAGACTATGGCTATTGTAGGTTTTCCTATACCTCTGCCATGCTTGGGTCCTATCTATCCAGAGGTTCGTGCTGGGAGCAGTGATCAATGTGCAGAACCTCATATAAATTACTGTGACAAATCTACTGCACAGCTCTACACAAGTACTGAACTAAAACAGGAGATGAGACAATTGGTCACTCTGGAAGAGACACAGGAAATGTAGCAGCAAGTAAGAATAAAGAAAAGTGATAGTGGTGAGTGTTGGGCATATGAATTTTACAATCTGATCTCTGTAGCTGGTTTTGCTGGAATCAGCACACTGTGGAGTCTAAACAGCCAGTATTGTGGGCCTACGCCAGTATGTCCTCAACATGGATATAGCAGCCTGCTGCTGAAGGTGCTGCACAGAACACTCAAGGCGTCTTGCAGGAGGTGGGAGGTGTTGCCCTTAATGGCCAGCAGTTTGGCAATCATCCCCCTCGCTCTCACCACCTCCACTGGTTACTGAAAACACCTCCTCCAGAGAGAGCTGTCTCTTCCTGTCTGCTGCTGTGATAACACTGCCCCAGCAGACCACTTCAAAGACGCTGACTGATGCCACCAGAGACTCACAAAACACTCCCCTCAAAATATACCTGAGTGTGCTTAGTAGGGAAAACGGGCTGCTATTCTCTGTACTTTTGAGGTGGGCACCCAGGTATTGTTACATCTTAGCCCACTCTGTTCTCTCCCTGAATAATTAGTGGTCTGGTTAGGGAATATCTTCCCATAATAATTAGAGTTTTATGACATTTATTTGAAAACTCGTCAGTTATCAAATGGAGGATGTTAATATGTTTCTGATATAATACAGATTATATAATATTTTATAATTACCTCTACAGAAGTTATCATTTCAGTACTTTTTACATCCATGTCATTCTGTCTGTAAACACAACAGCTTGAAAAGTTTAAATTCTGATGAATGGTAAACAATCCATTAAAATCTGCTTTACATCCACCAAGGTCTTCAAGGTAAACTCAATGATTTATTGGTTGAAAAATTACAAAAAGGCTCATAGCTTAGATAATATGATTCTTAAAAGTGTGGTGTGTACATATAGAAAAGGCTCTATAAAGATTTAAAAGCTCAAAAAGGTCAAACTTTCATATTTTTTTAACTTTAAAACTACGCTTAAAATCCATTTTCCTTTGTTTATTTTGGCAGGATTAAGTAAATTATATAGGCATGCAGTGAATCTAAATCTTCTATCCAATTCACAATATTAGGACACTTTAAAATCACCACAGATAAGCTATTTATTTTCTCAGGATACATACATCGTTACTACTTCGAGCCACTTGATATTATTTTTGCACTATCCTATTGTATATCATTGTAAACCAACATTCTTATTGTGTATATTGTATTTCTTATTTCTTTATATATATATATATAAAGGTCCTTCTCAAAAAATTAGCATATTGTGATAAAGTTCATTATTTTCTGCAATGTACTGATAAACATTAGAGTTTCTATATATTTTAGATTCATTACACACAACTTAAGTAGTTCAAGCCTTAAATTGTTTTAATATTGATGATTTTGGCATACAGCTCATGAAAACCCAAAATTCCTGTCTCAAAAAATTAGCATATCATGAAAAGGTTCACTAAACGAGCTATTAACCTAACTCGAAACACCTGCAAAAGACTCCTGAGGCTTTTAAAAACTCCTAGCCTGTTCATTACTCAAAACCTCAATCATGGGTAAGACTGCCGACCTGACTGCTGTCCAGAAGGCCATCATTGACACCCTCAAGCAAGAGGGT